>JACEEZ010008951.1:86791-123147 GCA_016584305.1 Chionoecetes opilio
GGGAGGATATGAATGAATGAAAGGGTGAATGACTTAGCTGGGGGGGTTGCTATAAGGGGGTAAGGGGGGGAAGGGTGTTAGGATAAGATGAATGAATGAATAGTGGTCCGAGTAATGCAAGGATCCGAATAATGGGGGGATTATATATGGGGAGGATATGTGTATATATATATAAAAAAAAAAAAAAAAAAAAAAAAAATTCTAGGTGTAGATATTTCGACCCCTTAAAAAAAAAAAAAAAAAAAAAAAAAAAAAAAAAAAAAAAAAAAAAAAAAAAAAAAAAAATTCTAAGTGTAGATATTTCGACCCCTAAAAAAAAAAAAAAAAAAAAATTCTAGGTGTATTCAAATTCTAGGTGTATGAATGAATGAATGCAGGAGTGAATGGTTTAATAATGCAGCTTGTGATAGGATAAATGACTAGTTATAAAGGTGATGGATATTAATGCTAAATAAAAAATCGAGGGAATACAGTAAAACCTCTCATATTGGGACTAATTGGGCCAAGGAGTGGTCCGAGTAATGCAAGGATCCGAATAATGGGGGGATTATATATGGGGGGATATGTATATAAAAAATTAAAAAAAATTAAAAAAAAAAAAAAAAATCTAGGTGTAGATATAGCTAGGATATTTCGAACCCTAAAAAAAAAAAAAAAAATAAAAAAAATAAATAAAAAAAAAATAAAAAATTCTAGGTGTAGGTGTAGATAGGATATTTCGACCCCTAAAAAAAAAAAAAAAAAAAATCTAGGTGTATATTTAGCTAGGAAATTTCGACCTAAAAAAAAAAAAAAAAAAAAAAAAAAAAAAAAAAAATCTAGGTGTATATTTAGCTAGGAAATTTCGACCCCTAAAAAAAAAAAAAAAAAATAAAAAAAGGTTGAAATAATGTCTAGAGTCCGAATAATGAGGGTCCGAATAAGAGAGGTTTTACTGTATATCGAAAGTTTTTGGTATTTTTGGCTGATATCCAACAGGTTTTATGGTGATGTTCCCCCTGCTGCTTAAACCTAATGGAACCTAACCTGAACCTAATCCTGAACTGGCATTTTGTAAACATAACAGACGCATTCCTCCTTCCTCAATTTTTTTTGGTTCTCTTGCAGTTTAAAGCATTACAAGGCACTTGGTACAGTAAACTCTCGTATTCGGACTCTCATTATTCGGACTTTGACATTATTCGGACCTTTTTATTTTTTTTCTTTCTTTTTTTAGGGGTCGAACATTTCCTAGCTATATACACCTAGAATTATTACTTTTTTTTTTTTTTTTTTTTTTAGGGGTCGAAATTTCCTAGCTATATAAACCTAGAATATTTTTTTATTATTTTTAGGGGTCGAAATTTCCTAGCTATATACACCTAGATTTTTTTTTTTTTTTTAGGGGTCGAAATTTCCTAGCTATATACAATACACCTAGATTTTTTTTTTTTTTTTTAGGGGTCGAAATTTCCAAGCTATATACACCTAGTATGTTTTTTTTTTTTTTTAGGGGTCGAAATTTCCTAGCTATATACACCTAGAATTTTTTTTTTTTTTAGGGTCGAAATTCCTAGCTATATACACCTGAATTTTTTTTTTTTTTGGGTCGAAATTTCCTACTTATAACACTGTTTTTTTTTTTTTTTTTTTTAGGGGTCGAAATTTCCTAGCTAATATACACTTAGTTTTTTTTTTTTTTTTTTTTTTTTATAGGGGTCGAAATTTCCTAGCTAAATACACCTAGTATGTCTTTTTTTTTTTTTTTGTTTTAGGGGTCGAAATTTCCTAGCTATATACACCTAGTGTTTTTTTTGTTTTTTTTTAGGGGTCGAAATTCCTAGCTATATAAACCTAGAATTTTTTTTTTTTTTTAGGGGTCGAAATTTCCTAACTATATACATCTAGAATTTTTTTTTTTTTTTTTTTTTAGGGGTCGAAATTTCCTAACTATATACACCTAGAATTATTATTATTATTTTTTTTTTTTAGGGGTCGAAATTTCCTAGCTATAAACACCTAGATTTTTTTTATTTTTTTTTTTTTAGGGGTCGAAATTTCCTAGCTATATAAACCTAGAATTTTTTTTTTTTTTTTTTAGGGGTCGAAATTTCCTAGCTTATATATATAAACACTAGATTTTTTTTTTTTTTTTTTTTTTTTTTTAGGGTCGAAATTTCCTAGCTATATAAACCTCGAATATTTTTTTTTTTTTAGGGGTCGAAATTTCCTAGCTATATAAACCTCGAATTTTTTTTTTTTTTTTTTTTTTTTTCATATCCCCCCATTATTCATTCGGATCTTTGCATTACTCGGACCACTCCTTGGCCCAATTAGTCCGAATATGAGAGGTTTTACTGGAGTTATAATCATCAACTTCTACATCTGACCAGTTGCAGTATTTCTAACCCCTACAACAGCCGTCGGAAATTAAAACCTAACACAAGGGGAGTCTGGGGGGGCAAAACCGCCCCCAGCGTTTAGGTTACATAATCAATGCCCAGGTTAGTTTAGTGGGTAAAAATGGACGAGGACTGCGTGGTCATTTTCTGAGACATTTACTAATTTTTCCTTGTCTAAAATTGGTGCTTTTTCAGATGGAGATGCAGTAAAACCTCTAATATCCGGACTAATTGGGCCAAGGAGTGGTCCGAGTAATGCAGGGATCCGAATAATGGGGTGATTATATATGGGGGGGGATATGTATATATATAATTATATATATATATATAAAAAAAAAAAAAAAAAAAAAAAAATAATAATAATATCTAGGCGTGTATTATAGCTATGAAATTTCGACCCCTAAAAAAATAAAAAAATAAAAATCTAGGTGTATATATATAGCTATGAAATTTCGACCCCTAAAAAAAAAAAAAAAAAAAAATCTAGGTGTATATATATATATAGCTAGGAAATTTCGACCCCTAAAAAAAAATAATAATAATAACAAAAAAATCTAGGCGTATATATAGCTATGAAATTTCGACCCTAAAAAAAAAAAAAAAAAATAATAAAATCTAGGTGTATATATATAGCTAGGAAATTTCAACCCCTTAAAAAAAAAAAAAAAAAAAAAAAAAAAAAAAAAAAAAAAAAAATCTGGGTGTATATATATATATAGCTAGGAAGTTTCGACCCCTTAAAAAAAAAAAAAAAAAAAAAAAAGTCCGAATAATGTCAAAGTCCGAATAATGAGAGTCCGAATACGAGAGGTTTTACTGTACGTATATTCTTATTTTCCAGAAACCCATTAAAGTTATTTTGTAATTTTCATCACCAAATCCTGGGGTTTGTCTGTTCAAATCTCGCCGTTTCCATTGATAACAATGTATCTCTATCAGAGGAAGCACTAAACCTTGGCCAGGAAATGATAGTCAGAGTCTCAGAAATCAGGGAAGTGACAGAAATGTACGGAAACAATTGATTACGTTCACACACGGAATTCGTTCCGGGGAAGAAATAGCCAGGTTTGTTGTTCCCGCGTCCCCGCCATCAACAGTGTTTACAGTATACAGGGAGTTCCCGAAGATACGAGCAGTTAGGTTCCACCTGGCATACTCGTAAAGCGAAATCTGGTATAACGAAACACATAACTAATGGTAAAATATAGGTTTGGTTCCAGGACCCCATCATTTGGAAAAAAGAAGATGTTTTTCAAGCTAAAATAAACTCTAGCAAACACAACAAACACACAGCGTCTATATTACCCACACTGTACTACCTATTCTGTTGAAAAAGCATTCTGAAAGAGAAAATAGCACACAAAATAACATAACTGCACATTAATTAAACATAAAACATGCATAACAAGCAAAAAAGACGTTGTAATGTAGGGGACGCCGCGTGATACAAGAGAAGGTAGTGTAGCGGTCCCAAGGTTGGGGCCACACACCTGCTAATTACCCTTAAAGGTCAGGCCGCACCATATGCTTAATTACCCTTCAGGTCACGGCACGCTAGGGGTGACCTCACTGGGGTCAACCAAATCCCCCTTTGTCCAGCTTGGGAGTGGTAGGGCGCGCATTTTGAACTTGATAATTTTACTCACCCCAGTTTGAATGTCGTAGCATTGGATTTTCGATCTCGTATATTGAAAATAGACCCTAATTTACTCATCTCGTATCATCGGATTCTCGTATACCGAATGCTCGTATAACGGGACCTTCCTGTACTTAAGGATAATTGTGTGTGTGAGTGTTTCATATATATATATATTGTTTCGTTTGTGTGAGTGTTTCATATATATATACAGGAGAACCTCGTTTAACCGGCATTTAAAACAACGGCACTAATCGTCCCAGGCTTCTTTTTTTTTTTCTTTTTTCCCACTGGCAAACTCTGGAACTCTCTTCCTGTTTCTATTTGTCCACTTTCCTATGACTTAAATCTTTTCAAAAGAAGAGTAACAAGACACCTCCCTCACTAAATTGGCTCACCCCTCTTTTTTATTTTATTCTCTAACTGTCTTCTTTATAGGGACTGGCAACTAAGCGGGCTTTGTGTTACCCATTTTTGTTGTGCCCTTGGCCGGTTCCTTGTGATGGGGGAAAAAAAAAAAAAAAAAAAAAAAAAGGGATTTTGGGCGATTCCATAAGAGTAACTCTCAAAACAACGGCAAAATGAGTTATCCGGCATGCGCTCCCCCGCGTGGGTGCCGGATAAACGAGGTTCTCCTGTATATTGTTTCGTTTGTGTGAGTGTTTCATATATAATATATTGTTTCGTTTGTGTGAGTGTTTCATATATATATATATATTGTTTCGTTTCCAAATCTTGTTTCGGGCCCCGAGGCCAACCTGTTGAGTTGACCAGTCAGCTATGATTAAGGCAGTGCAAATAAAATGGGCAAAAGTAACGGTTGTCTTCATCGGCCTGAGTTACCACTACAAGCTATCGAGGCCCCTTCACAGTCACCAGTGATGAAGCCTGAAGACTCTGCCGCCCGTGTAGATGGCCTGGCGACGGACCTCCGCTTGATACCAGAGTTCGACGGAGCGTTACATGCAGTGGGAGAATGGCTGGAGAAGCTGGAGCTGGTGTGCCGGCTGCGAGGGATTACTGAGCTACACACCGTCGTACCTCTTCGACTCACTGCAGGCGCATTCCCCGTCTACCAGCAGCTCAACAGCGCAGACAAAAACGACTTCAGCAAGATAAAAGCTGCGCTCATCTCCGCCTTCGCCGCGGATAAGTTTGTCGCCTATGAGCAGTTTGTCACTCGCCGGCTTCAGGATGGTGAGTCAGTTGGTGTACTTGGCCGACCTGCGCCGCCTGGCTGCCCTGTTTGTAGGAATACCTGACAATGGCCTGATCTGTGCTTTTGTGGCTGGTCTTCCTAGTTCAGTCAGCCACATCCTGAGAGCCGGTTCACGCCCAGAAGACCTGGATATCACTCAGGTTTTGAGCCGGGCACGTGCCGTCCTGGTAGAGGGGGTCGCTGGCGCCGGGACGACAACACCCCTGGATGGCTCTGGGCGATCGCACAGGACAACTCCGGCGTCGACTAGTGTGGTGTGTCATGTGTGTAACCAACCGAATCACTACGCCCGTGACTGTCTGGCCGGGCGCGGCGGGCGCCGTGGAAGCCGTAGCAACGTGCGTTGTTTCAGCTCGGCCACATTGCTTCATCGTGCCTGGGAAACGGCTCGGGAGAGGTAGCACTGGCGCCAGCTTCCTCTCCCGACTGTCTGTAACGAGCGCCCTGTCGACGGTTCGGTTGTTTGTTGATGGAGTAAAGTGTGACGTCCTCGTCGACACCGGCAGCACGAGGTGCATCGTGTACGCCCCCACGTGCTCTCGTTGGAAGAAAGTGAACGTTAGCATGACTACGATGAGCGGTGAGCGTTGTGAGTGTGTGGGGATGGGTGAGGTGCATGTCCAACTGCTCTCGGGACCGTCAGTGACAATGAGTGCGCTTGTGATGCGAACCAGGCCGCTTGGTTTTGACTTTGTTATGGGTATGAATGGTATAAATGCCTTGCGTGGTGTGACAGTGCGCTCGTTGGACGACGTAAAGTTTGGTATCGAGGAATCCGAGGTCGTGATAGGGCGGCAACTGCCTTACAGAGAGACGTTGATGAAAAGGACTTTGGAGTGACATATGACGTGAAAGCCCACACGTGGACAGTGTCATGGAAGTGGAGCAGTGGCACGGGGCCACCGCGACTGCAGAATACAGTTTCAGAGTATCGCGTGCCTCAAGCGGCCCGGCAGGAATACGAGAATGAACTGTGTCAATGGATCAAGGATGGTCGGCTGGTTCCGTACAGTAAGGTTGTTCACGGGCCAGTGAGAGGAACTATTCCCCTGATGGCTGTTGTGCAACGTAATAAGAAAAAAGTGCTCCCAGTGATGGACTTTCGTGAACTTGACTCTTATCTTGATGTGCACACCGCCGATGCTGACGTCTGCGCGGAGAAAATTAGAGAGTGGCGCAGACGGGGTCAGAGAGTCGCTCTCCTGGATTTGCGTAAAGCCTACCTGCAAATCCATGTCCACCAGTCGCTGTGGTCATACCAGACGGTGGTGTTTCGAGGAATGCGGTACTGCCTGACACGGTTGGGCTTTGGGCTGAACGTCGCACCTCTCGTCCTGAAAAAGGTTTTGAGCACTGTGCTGAGCTGGGACGAAAGAATTAATTCCGCCGCCTCACCGTATCTGGACGACATACTATAGTCTATTCACTTAAGCTGGATTCTTGGGAGCTGCTCGATGCCTACCCGAGTATGTAAGGACGTCGCTGATTGGCTGATGCACGCGGGCTGGGTGGTGATGGTGGTGGTATTTTGGTAGCCTCAGCCAATCAGCGACGTCCTTACATACTCAGGTAGGCATCGAGCAGCTCCCAAGAATCCAGCTTAAGTGAATAGACTATAGTATGTCGTCCAGATACGGTGAGGCGGCGGAATTAATTCTCTCGTCCCAGCTCAGCACAGTGCTCAAAACCTTTTTCGGGACGAGAGGTGCGATGTTCAGCCCAAAGCCCAACCTTGTCAGGCAGTACCGCATTCCTCGAAACACCACCGTCTGGTGTGACCACAGCGACTGGTGGACATGGATTTGCAGGTAGGCTTTACGCAAATCCAGGAGAGCGACTCTCTGACCCCGTCTGCGGCACTCTAATTTTCTCACCGTATCTGGACGACATACTAGTGGACGAAAGTGTGGCCTCTGCAGCGGAAGTTGAGAATCACCTAATCCGACACGGCCTGATCTGCAAGCCTGCCGAGCGTGAGCACGAAGGAGCTCGAGTGCTTGGCATGAGTCTGGGGGGAGCGCCGAGGCCTCTTTTGGAAGCGGGACAACAACATCGCAGACATGCCTGAGAAACTGACGAGGCGGACGGTGTTCTCTCTGTGAGGGCAGTTGACAAGTCACCTGCCTGTGTGCGGCGTCATACCTGAATAGGCGTGCCAATGCGGCCACCACTTCCTGGGAAGATGAGGTCACCGACTCACAGCTGCGCTTTATGATCGAGGAAACATTGAGGCAGGTGAAGAGATCAGATCCGGCCCGAGGACGGTGGGATGTGCAGGGTGATGAAAATTCGTTGTGGGTAGATGCAAGTTCTCTCGCGCTGGGAGCAGTCTTAGAGGTGAACGGCGACGTTATAGAAGACGCATGCTGGTTGCGACGGGATGAGTGCTCTCACATCAACCTTGCTGAGCTGGATGCAGTCATCAAGGGGCTGAATCTCGCCATTGCTTGGAAAATGAGTAAGTTAACCATTATGACAGACTCCAGGACCGTGTATTATTGGGTGAAGGACACTCTGTCAAAGAAAGCACGAGTGAAGACCAAGGCCTCAAGCGAGATGCTGATCCGCAGGCGTTTAGAGACGCTGCAGGCCATCGTTGAAGAATATGGCCTGAGTTTAGATATAAGGTTCGTGTCTTCCGCCGAGAACAAAGCTGACGCGCTCACTCGGGTGCCGAAGAGGTGGCTTGGCCCTGAGAGAGACCAGCTGGCATGTGGAGCTGCCGTCGCCATCACTGAGCAGGACATCGCCAAGATCCACGTGACCAGCGGACATCCAGGTATCAAGCGTACGCTATATTTCTGCAAAAGACTCTATCCCACAGTTCAACGGCAGCAGGTACGTGATGTTATTCAAGTATGCCGTGAATGTCAGTCCATCGACCCGGCGCCCGAGACCTGGCAAAAAGGGGAGTTGGGAGTCTCGGAAATTTGGGGCAGAGTCAGTATGGACATCTGTCACGTCAATAATCAACATTACCTTACTCTTATAGATTCCGGCCCATCGCGTTACGCCATCTGGAGGGGCATCAGACGGCAAGACACCGCCAGCGTCACCGAGCAGCTGGAGTCTGTTTTTGGACCGAGGAGCGCCCAAGGAGCTGCTGACTGACAACGCCACCAGCTTCCGCAGCTCCTTGTTCGGCGAGTTCGCCAATCGCTGGGGCATAGCAATCCGATACCATTGTGCCCATGTCCCGTCAGGCAACGGTATATCAGAGCGATGCCATCGAACGGTGAAAACTATACTGGCGCGGAAAGGTTGTTCTGTGGCAGAGGCGTTTTACCGCTACAACGTGATGCCACGAGGGAACGACGCTGCATCCGCCCCTGCCAACCAGATATTTAGGTACCAGGTGAGGCTGCTCGGCATCGACGAGGTGAGGCAGCAAAATCAGTCGGCGGACGACCAGCACCGCTATAGCGTCGGGGATCGCGTGTGGATCCGCCACCCCGGCAGGCGCTGCGACTCCAGGAGCCTCGAGGGCACGGTGCCGCGACTTGTATCGCCCCAGAATGTCGAGGGTGACGGCATGCCTCGCCATGTGCGTAATCTGCGGTTGGTCACTTCACCATTGCCCACCCCGGGGGAACTTTCAGCGTCAGAGCAGCCAGATGTGGTAGAGGAAGACGACGCCTTGTTGATCCAGGTGCCGGGCCCTGCGAGGGGCTCCGAGGATGAAGGCACAATCGAGGAGGGAGCAGATAGTCCAGAAAGACCGCAGCTGCGTCGGGGTTCCCGGGAGCGCCGACCTACGCAACTATGTCAATATAGTGATCTATAGCATCAGGGGGGAGTGTAGTGTATGCGTGTCATCTAATAACTATTAACCCTGTACTTAAGGATAATTGTGTGTGTGAGTGTTTCATGTATATTGTTTCGTGTGTGTGAGTGTTTCATGTATATTGTTTCGTGTGTGTGAGTGTTTCATGTATATTGTTTCGTGTGTGTGAGTGTTTCATGTATATTGTTTCGTGTGTGTGAGTGTTTCATGTATATTGTTTCGTGTGTGTGTGTGTTTCATGTATATTGTTTCGTGTGTGTGTGTGTTTCATGTATATTGTTTCGTGTGTGTGAGTGTTTCATATATATTGTTTAGTTTGTGTGAGTGTTTCATATATATTGTTTAGTTTGTGTGAGTGTTTCATATATATATTGTTTCGTTTCCAAATCTTGTTTCGGGGCCCCGAGGCCAACCTGTTGAGTTGACCAGTCAGCTATGATTAAGGCAGTGCAAATAAAACGGGCACAAGTAACGGTTGTCTTCATCGGCCTGAGTTACCACTACAAAATCAAATCCCACGTCTAACCTAACATAATCTGATTTAACCTAACAACCGTTTCTGCCTGTAGCTAAAACAGAACATTTGCGGTATTATATGTACGAGGAGGTCCCATTATACGAGCATTCGGTATACGAGAAATCAATGATACAAGCTGAGTGAGTAAATTAGGGTCTATTTTCAATATACGAGATCGAAAATCCAAAGCTATGACATTCCAACTGGGGTGAGTAAAATGACCAAGTTCAAAATGCGCGCCCTACCACGTATGCATCTGGGCTGTATGATGATGTACAATGATTCAGATGCGCAGAGACGAGTTTGTGGGCAGTGGAAGAGGTCTGCGCACCCTCCCTTGTCCCTTACCTACCCTACCCTCTCTTGTATCACGCGGCGTCCCCTACAGTACAACGTCTTGTACAGCCCCTTCCCTCTACAGTACAGGTTGAAGTTCCCAAACTCGGCAACCTCGGGACCAGCGCCGAGCCGAGTAATGGAATTTTCCGACTTTCAGAACGTAGATATATTAAGGGGAAAAAAAGCAAAAAGGTCAATTTTCTCAGAAATAGTTAACACATTGTTCTTCCTTTTCTTTTCCCTTGCACCAGTAGGTGTTCCTGGACGTTTGGGAGCCATAATACCAATAACAGACCTGTAGAAGTACACAAAATAACAGTGTACACAACTCTACAGTCACAACACCACTGAACAATAACAACAAACAAATCGGCGGGAGAAACCAAGCGGCCTAGTGTGGTGGCACCCAGCGGCCGACCCGGCAACTACGCGCCGGGTTTTGGGTGTTCTGCCGGGTTTTGGAAAATCCGGAACCATAGCCGAGTTTTGGGTGTTGCCGAGTCTTGGGATGCCGAGTTTGGGAACTTCAACCTGTACAACCTTTTGTGCTATTTTCTCTTTCAGAATGCTTTTTCTACAGAATAGGTAGTACAGTGTGGGTAATATAGACGCTGTGTGTTTGTTGTGTTTGCTATAGTTTATTTTAGCTTGAAAAACATGTCTTTGATGGGGTCCTGGAACCAAACCTATATTTTACCATTAGTTATCTATTTCGCTATACGAGATTTCGCTTTTCGAGTATGCCAGGTGGAACCTAACTGCTCGTATCTTCGGGACTTCCCTGTATCGCCACTGCCATGGGAAATTGGGATTCAAATTAAGGATGAAAAGATCTGCACGATGATGTAAGTTAAATTTGTTAGTTTTTAGTGCCCAATACAGCAATGATACCAATAATTGGGGTGAGTGGGCAAGAGTGGCGATGGCTTCTGCGTTTGTTTAAATTTGGCACGCGAAAGTTCCCGGCAGCCTGCACATAGAGGCCAATCGAACGGTGATGTTTTTCCGGGGAATATTTCCTGCGATTTCTGCCCCGGGGAGCAAAACCTGCACCTATTCCCCGGTATTTGGCCAGTGTGAACCACCTTTTAATCTAACCTCCTAAAGGGTGGGGACTTGGGGGGCCTCTGGACGGGGAGGGTGTGTCTGTATGCATATTAGACAACTATATCATTTCTATAATACAGCTAAGTATTAATTATCCGACCTTGGGGGGACCGAAGGTAGGTCGGATAATTGGAATAGTCGGATGTTGGGATATCACAGTAACCATAAACGTAAGGACAAAATGGTAGAACATAAAAGATGCAGCTCTTGAAGGCCGAGCCAGTGGTAGACGCGAAAGTAAAATTCATGCATAAATAAAGCCACAAATCAATGTTTTCTACAAACGAAGAAAAAAAAAACTAAGTAAAATAAATGGCCAAAACAAGACACAATGTGGTGGTGAAAAAATTCGGTTGTTTGGACAAGTCGGTTGTTTGGAGGTCAGATGTTGGGAATTTGGCTGTATGTATATAGGTTTTAAAGGTTAGGCGGAAGTGGATCAATACTGCACTGTGTACTGAGCAAAAAATAATACAGAAAACATAAGTGGTAACGGCGGTAGCGACCGGTTCACGTCAATTATAACCGGTTAGTGAACTAGCGGGGGGGTCTGGGGGGGGGGCAGAGGTCAGGAGACAGGGGCGCACCCAGACCAGGATTTTTTTCGGGGGAGGGCATCCCCCCCACACCTGTTAAAAAAATCTATTTCCGACAAAACGAGTGCCAGATTCATGCAATTTGCTCCAAATGGGGAGGCGGTGGCAGTGGTTAGCGTCTCCAAGTGGCGTTCTCGAAGACCCTAGTTCGATACAGAGTGAGAACCATAAATCTACATAACATTTTTCTGTACCGTCGATTGGCCTAGGAACACCCACATGCTGCCCATTAACTCTGCCTTGGACTGCGAGTGCATCGGAGGACACAGGGGGCGGCATGAGCCTCTAATTACAGGCGTCACTATAAGAATCCTGCCTGCGCCACCACGGGCGAGGACCAACCATCACCAATACACATCAAAACTATTCAGGAAAACTAACTTTCAGCCTCGAAATAGGTGAAAGCCCACTACTGAAATTTGACCAAAACAATACCCACCACTAGGTCAACAAACGGGGTGCAGTCAGTTCGTGCACAAGTTGTTTCGTACACCAGAAAATTGTATCGTAGTCTATATGAAACCAGTCGTTTCGTACACTCAGCTCAAGAGTTGAACTTGATTACTAGAGTTACGATACGATATATACCAGGTATGTACGAAAAAACTCAAAAATCAGTGTACGAAACAACTAACAAAATCTGGGTACGAAACAACTTGTGTACGAAACTCGCTGTAACCCAACACACACACACACACACCTTGCGTTCGTAGCCTTGGCCCTCCACCTCGCACACCCTGACGGCCTCCACATAGTGCTGCAGCTGCGGTGGGATGTCCCGCAGCAGGCAGGCTGTGGTGAGGCTACGCAGACCCTCCAGGTGGCCCTTCACTGCTTCCGCCAGGCTGTGCAAACTGCGGGAGGGGGGAATAATAAGGATACATTTCTAGTGTTTGTCCAGACTCTTCCACTTCCCCCAAACAAGCTTGGGGACCTGTGGGAATGCAGGGTTTTCGGGTGGGGAACAAATTATGCGTCGGAAACACGTAATTTAAGAGTTGTGTAGGGGGGTAAAATTCCTTGGATCTAGGGTAATTTCCTTATATCTAGAGAAATTTGCCTAACCAAAATGGTAACAGGAAGGTTCGACGGAATGCGTTTTCGACGAGACGGTCGAAACTTCCAACACAGTGCTTCGTGGAACCTTCCAAGTCAGCGCCGTGGAACCCTCTCATTCACTCCCTTCATAATATTTTAGATCTTTCATCATGCGCAATTTAACACATCGTTGATATAAATTAAAATTTGTTTGTTAATTTGATATTATAATTGTAAATTGAATATTTGTAAACTTCCCTACAAACTGAGGGGCCGTTTTCTGTTGTTTAAAACTGTGACCATCAGGAGGGCACTGCCTCAGCCTGGGGATGAAGCCGCACACACAGTACTGTTGTTCATTGTATAGTAGTCTTTATCGCTAATTGATTTTCTTAAATACAATATTAATGACAGGCAAGCTAAGTTTGATAGGTGTTACCACGTTAGGCTGGGAAACAAGGAAAGATATGGGGGGATCTTGGCTGTAGAGGCTTTTCACTTGAATTCTGGTGGGCAATGATCTAGTAACATTGTATTTTATATTAATCCTCTCAATGACAAAATATCCTTAGGTTTTACTCTATGATAGACATACGTACAGACGTATTGGAAGTTTCGACGGAGTTCGACGGTGCCGTCGAAACCTCTATTTTCTACCGTCGAAAGTGCATTCCGTCGAAACTTCCTGTAATCACCAAAATTAACCTAACCTAGCGGGGGACTTGACCCACCGATAACCTAACCTAATCAAATCTAAGCTAAGCTAACCTAACCTAATCAAATCTAACCTAACCTACCCAAATATAACCTAACCTCCTAGCGGGGGGTTGGGGGGGTTCTCGACACTTGGGTCATCATTCTGTGAGGATCGTCAGGTTCACACGTCTCTGGACTCGGAAGAAATCCAATTAATGTTCCTTAGATCTAGGGAATTTTTTCAACACCCCTAACTCAAAAACTATGTGGTTGCGTCGCATATTTTGTACCCCAGCCAAATATCCCGCCTTCCCCCAGGTCCCCAAGCTTGTTTTGTGGGCGAGGGGGAGTATGGCCAAACACTAGAATAATACTATAATAACATTTACGGTACATGGAACTGTCGCCGATAGGAACACTCGCCGACGTCGACGAATGTTCCTATTTTTTACGTCGGCGAGTGTTCCCATTACTCGTGTTTCTGCATTCAGGGATTAAATACCAACAATAGCCTGAATAGTTACCGTAGATAACACTAAAGTCGCCAGGACAAGGTTTCTTTGTTATGTACAGACGTGTGGTGGCGTTAATACTTACATTTCTACATCCATGATTTCAGGAAAGTTAGAAGGGGCTATCTGGAGAGTCTGTGTTATTTTGTGTCTTCATCTGTGTCATAGTAGGGCTATAAATGAACAAATTACAAAAATAAAACCGAGTGGCGACGTTGATAACGGGCTACACTAAAGTCGCCATCTAGTGTTTATGTTTAGAGTGTCCTCCCGCCGTCGTCGTCGCCCGAAAAAAAACGAGTAGCGAAATTTGAAACCGTATATACTTGCAGATACAAAGCATAAAACAACGCTGAAACAGAGTAGATTATACAGTCATGATATAAACTACTGTGTATCATCTTCAGTGGCACAGACACAGCAGTAGTAATGCTATAATTCGTAATATATGGCGGCTGGCGACATTATTGCAGCTGGCGACTATACTGTTATCTACGGTAGGCTAGGTTATGTGGTTAGGTTAGGCTAGATTAATTTTCATATATTACAAGTTGAACTGTCGCCGAAAATGTACACGACGGCGAGTGTTCCAATTTCGGCGACAGTTCCATAAACCACATTTACTACGACCCAAGAAACATACACTCGCTCTGAAAGTAAAATAACCCCATTCATTTACTGTTTCCAGACGTAATTATGGTATTTCACGATAGCTATTGTGTTAATGGACTCACGTTTTCTTTGATCTCCTCACTTCCACGTGCAGGACAGGCTTGGGAGGCACATCCATGGCTATTAACACGCCCGTGGGTAACCTGTGTGCAATGTTTACGTTTGAAACACCCTTGTCTGTGACGTCACGGCGCACTCCTCAAAATGTCGACAGTATATATATTACTTATCATGCATTATAATGACATATTTTATATATATTATGACACAAATAAATCTTAAGTGCAATAATGGG
Organism: Chionoecetes opilio; assembly: GCA_016584305.1. NCBI lineage: Eukaryota > Metazoa > Arthropoda > Malacostraca > Decapoda > Majidae > Chionoecetes > Chionoecetes opilio. The sequence continues at coordinate 101,584 of JACEEZ010008951.1, forward strand.
GCAGATAAAATAGATATACACGATATTATAAACAAATTGATAAAAATTGTACCGTAGCGCTTCCCGTAGGTAGTACCGTTTGGCTTTATTATATCACTGTGTATTTTTTCTACTTGATGATGACTATAGTTGCATAACATGTTTTACCTCTAAAGAAATAATACTCTGAAAATAGATCCTAGCCTGATAACTTTCAATCAAAATTTGCATGGATTTTCCGCACTCCTCGTCTGTCTTTATATTAAATTTTATACTAACTTACAAGTGTTTGTGTGCCCTTCGGACCCCTGCATTGATGTTTGTATAGTCTATTCACTTAAGCTGGATTCTTGGGAGCTGCTCGATGCCTACCCGAGTATGTAAGGACGTCGCTGATTGGCTGATGCACGCGGGCTGGGTGGTGAGGACAACATGTTCGTAGTTAGTTCAGTGATAGAGAAAATGAATAGGATGGGTGGGAAGACATACCTTGCATTCCTTGACATTGAAAAGGCTTATGATAGGGTCAATAGGGGTTTGCTTTGTAGACTACTGTCTAGAATTGGGATTAGTGACAGAATAGTCAGCATAATAGATAGTATGTATGAGGACACACGGGCAGTGTACAGGCTTGGGGACATAGAGACAGAGTGGGTAGGTAGTCGAAGAGGGGTTAGGCAGGGCTGCGTGTTATCACCGTTACTTTTTGGCTTATATACAGAGGAATTAGCAATTAGGTTGAGAAATTCGGGCTATGGGATAAGGGTTGGGGAGGAAAAGTTGAGCAGTTTACTATATGCTGACGACATAGTTGTCATGAGTGAGGACAGTGGAGAACTTCAGGAGATGCTACATATAGTCGCACAGTATGGGAGGGATTTTGGGATGAAATTTAACAGTGAGAAAAGTCAGGTCCTGGTTATAAATGGAGAGGCAGCAGATGAGGGTAGGAGTTGGGAAATGGGAGACCTGAGGATAGGGCGCACCGAGTCATATAAATACCTAGGTATCACGGTAGATGGGAAGGGAGCAGATAGGACGAAACAGGATAAAATAGGAAAAGCAAATCAGTGGGTGGGAAGGCTTGGTAGTGTAGCAAGATGTAGGGCAAACAGGTATGAGGTAGTAAGAGGGTTGTGGAAAGGCATGGCAGTACCGAGCCTCATGTATGGGGCAGAGTGTATGAGGTGGACGGTAGGAGAGCTGGACAAGTTAGAGGTAGTACAGAACAGGGTAGGTAGACTTGCACTAGAGGCAAACAGGTATGTAGCAGTGGAGGCGATCAGGGGAGAGGCAGGGTGGAGTACCTTTGCGGAGAGAATAGGAAAGTCAGTGCTTAATTACAAAATCAGGCTTAGAAAAATGGATGAAAACAGGTGGGCTCGAAAAGTTTATGAGTGGATAGGACAGAGTAGTAAATGGGATAGATCAAGCAGACGGTGGGAGAGGAAGTGTGGGTTACAGGGTTTCACAGATAGGATACACCAGTCTAGTGAGGGGGAGTTAAAGCGAAAGGTGAATGACCAAGTTCAGAGGCAGGGCAGGGAGATGTGGAGACAGAGGATGGAGGGTAAGAGTTCTCTGAATTGGTACAAGGGGAAGACCACACCAAAGTGTGAGGTCTTTTATGATGGTAGCTTGGGGAGTGGTTTATTATTTAAAGCAAGGACAAAATCTCTGGAGGTCAATAGTAGAACATATAGATGGGCAAACGAAGGAAGCAAGATATGTCAAATGTGTATGGGTAGACTAGATGAAACTGTAGATCACCTGGTATTAATGTGTCCAAGGTATGATGAGGAAAGAGAGCGGCTTATAGCAATAGTGGCACGGGAGGTAGGCGGGGATCAGTGGGATAGAGTGGCAGAGGGGAACATAGATGGGATAATGGAATTTCTTTTAGGTTTGAGTAGGGTACAGGACACCAATAGAAGAATCATTGAAGGGGTTAAAGTATTTCTAGAAAAGGCTTGGGTAAAAAGAGCAGAGAGTTATTGCCTAATCCTACAAGCCCTCAGGGAGCCAGCCGGAAAATAGGCTTTGAACTGCGACTGAAAACCGTGGTTTAGCTCCCCACCTAGAAAGAAGAAGAAGAAGGTGATGGTGGTGGTATTTTGGTAGCCTCAGCCAATCAGCGACGTCCTTACATACTCAGGTAGGCATCGAGCAGCTCCCAAGAATCCAGCTTAAGTGAATAGACTTTTTTTATAGTAGTAGTATATATTAGACAACATGTGATTGCAAACTCCAATCGTGTTGCTGTCGCGGGTCACTGGTCAAAGTGCCTCGGGGTAGCCCTAGACCACGTTCCGTGTGATTCCAACCCTTTGTGTTCCGTGTGATTCCATCCCTTTGTGTTCCGTGTGATTCCATCCCTTTGTGTTCCGTGTGATTCCATCCCTTTGTGTTCCGTGTGATTCCATCCCTTTGTGTTCCGTGTGATTCCAGCCCTTTGTGTTCCGTGTGATTCCAGCCCTTTGTGTTCCGTGTGATTCCAGCCCTTTGTGTTCCGTGTGATTCCAGCCCTTTGTGTTCCGTGTGATTCCAGCCCTTTGTGTTCCGTGTGATTCCAGCCCTTTGTGTTCCGTGTGATTCCATCCCTTTGTGTTCCGTGTGATTCCATCCCTTCGTGTTCCGTGTGATTCCAACACACACACTCTCAGCTCACAACCGAGAAGTCCCGGGTTCGATCCCCGGGCGGAGCGAAGACAGATCTACGGGCGGTCTTCTTAAAACCCGAGCCCCTGTCCACCCAGCAGTGAATGGGTACCGGGTGTTAGCCGGGGGTTTGTGACCCGCCTCCCGGGGTGGTGGCATCGGCCAACACAACACTAAGGATGAATAATAAAATAAATGTTGATATGGAGACGGGGGCATACGAGCGTTGCTCAGGCCCTGTAAAATACAACTAGACAGGCACGCGCAGAAGGGGGGTGCTGGGGGTGCCCGAACACCTGCCCCTTTTGCCCCATGCCTTATATGTGCCCTTTTCAGAAGTCACTTAGCATTTCAGAATTAAGTATCTTTGGGGTAATTTTGAGGCCTATGGAGGAATATAGGCCAATTTAAATCATATTTGTTTTATCCTGGTGGAAACAAAAAAGGAATTAGGGACCCCGTAAACATTGGGGGCCCCTGGCTGTAGCCCCCACGTACCCTTAATAGATTTTTATTAAAATGATTTATAAAGATATTTTTGAAAACATTGCAAGTTTGAATCTGAAATAGCAAAAAATAGTTGTCTACAGAATTTATTGATTTTATCCACTTTTAGTTGTGTTTGCACCTTTAAGTAAAAGTTTATATGACAAATTAGCTCATCTATTTTAATCAAATTTTATAGCAACAACATAATTTTATTTTTATATTATTGTATATAAATAAATGATCTCGTGATTTCAGGCACAATGGGGAGTTTTCGAAGCTAAGCCGCCAGATGTCTCTCGCGCATCTCACTTCCTCTGCCCTTTGAGCGTGAATGATCTATCATTTACCGTAAATTCCCTGTACTTTTTCGGGACATATCAGAATTACCCTTCAATACAACAACTGAAACAGTTTTTAATAAAAAATGTAGTTTATTATTTTATTTGTGAGCACTTGGTGAAAATATTGGCAAAACAATTGAATACTTGAAAACTCAATCTTTAAAAATAGTCTTTTCATGAAAATACGCTCGTTGAAGCAGAATGAGGCTTCAGGAAATATATACTTGTATGTAAGCATTCACTTTGTACCTATTTTGGGTGTATGTCTCTCTTATGACGAACATTTAACCAAGACAGAGTGTGGCGTTAAGCATCTCCACAGAAACCATCCCGCTGGCAGGATCTGCTATCATCCACTTTCCTGTTGACACGACACAGGGAGGGACAGCTCAGCGCCCCCGCTCCCTTACCTCACGGCCCATATCTCTGATACTCCTAACTTCTCAATACCAGAGGCTGTCATCCTATAACTACACAGCGCGCCAAAGTATTGTTCGCGACATCATAACACAGCGCTTCCATACGGGAATTCAGAAAATGTACTCTATGGCAGCCTACTGACTTCCGAGATATCTTACATATGGCAGCTTGTTTAAGGCACGGGCAGTCCATCATGACCGTTGAGGAATGTTCAGATGCCACTTGTCAATTATAGACGAAGCATTTAAAAAGTATCGCCTTCCTTCCCGCGAGTAATTTGAACAGACACGCATTGGTATAACTATCATTATTTTCATAATGAGTGGCAAGAAAGACCTAACAAAGGAGCAAATTAAAGTTATTGTATCTCTACACAAGGCAGAGAGGCCAGTGGAAGAAATATCAAGGATTGTGGATGTTACGAGGAGATATGTGCATAAGTGGGTGGAAAGTTTCACGGTGGGTTGGCGGAGTGGCGACAGCCGCGACACCATAACATTATAAGTGGCCAGGGCGAGGATGTAAAACATCAGCAAGCACCCTAAATGTCACGAAACGTCAAGTGGATGCCTATCCTCAATTAAGAGCAAGAAAAATATTGCGATATGACTTTTACATCCTCGCCCTGGCCACTTATAATGTTTGCAAGCAGTCATCTCGCTAAAACATTTGTCACAATATACAGATTAGATAGATGACACACACAAGCCAAGCCGCTATTACCCCGCCACGTGCAAGACAGCCTTCCGCTCCAAGTGCCAAAATTCCTCACAAGCACCGACCCTAAAACTCGACACAATAACAAAACAGTCTTTGAAAAATAAATGTACTTACATTACACGACATGTCTTTCAGGGGCACATACAAGGCGTAGTGATGCTAAAATTCGTGCTATATTGTAATTGGCGACAAATGCAGTGGCGAGTGACTGGCGAAGCGATGAAGTCAGTGGGGGTAACCCTTGGTATTCGGTGATTTTATTCTGATTCTTGAAGTGTTTGTGGTGTTGTTGCTTGATCAGCCCTGTGTTGTGACTTATACTTGTAAATTGTTATTTTGAAATGTCTTGGTTTTCTTGCTAATCAATGTTCTTGCTGTTTCCTTGTTCCACATCAGAACAAAAGTTTGTTTCTGCACATCTGCATCTGTTCATCTGCTGCCGTAGATAACAGTGAAGTAGCCGTAATACGTTCTTTGTTATTTTAAGACGCATTGTGGTGGCGTTAATACTTACATGTGTACATCCATGATTTCAGGAAAGTTCAGAAAGGGGCTATCTGGAGAGTCGTGTCATTTCAGTTTGTGTCTTCATCTGTGTCATATTAGGGGCTTATAAATGAACAAAATTACAAAAATAAAAACAGAAGAGTGGCGAACTTCACTAACCTACTACAGTAAAGTCGCCAGCTAGTATTTTAACCCAACAGTTTGAGTCCACTATGGGGAATTCAGGGAAATTAGAGGTTAAAAGGTCAACAAACAAGTCTCCTATATATATTACTGCGGAAGATTGCTTGGATATCTAAAAATTCCTCTGCCAACGTGAAATAAATTCTATTCAAGTTTGAAAGATCTGGCAAGTCTGTGTCATTGCCGCACCGAAAAGCTATTGTTTATGTCTGTCATTCGCGCGAAGAAAAACGATGAGAAGCAAAATGCGCAACAGTATATTTGCAGATACAAAGCATATAAAACAACGCTGAAACAGGGTAGATTTAGACCAGCCATGATATAAACTACTGTGTAACATCTTCAGTGGCACATAAAAGTCAGTAGTGATGCTTAATTGTTAATATTTGGGCCTGGCGACTTCACTGTAGGTGGCGACTTCAACTGTTATCTACGGTAGGAGTAAAAATGTTGCAAAGTTTTACATAATTTGTCAGTGTCGGTGGTGTCTTGTAGAAAGTTAAGTTTTCCCTGATGTTCTTTATATTTCCTCGAGTGTAATAGAGTGTTCTAAAGTTTCATTCCTGTCCAGTGTTACATGTTCGTGCTGCTGTGTCCCGTGGGTGTTGTATGTTTACTGTAGTTTAGTTGCAGTGTGTTGCTTCATGCATCTTATCAAAATTGTAGTGGATTCATCATTATCAATAAAAGTCTATTTCTTTGATGTGTGTTTTGTATGTTCTAGTAAAAGTTAAGTGTACTCTTTTCAAAAAGTTCTGCTTTCCATTTCTTGGTATCATGTTCTTTTAATTTGTCAGTTATTTCTTTGTTGTGTTTCATTACTAAGTTGGTATGTGGTATTAAGCTCTTTTAAATAACGTTGACTGTTTTGGTCCAGTTAATTCTTTCCCCATTTTCTAGCTTGTAGCAAGCCTTCGTTTCAGTAGATATTTGTGGAGTGGGGCCATAATGTATCTTATGTATGAGAGTTTAGCTTTTGCATCTCTGGTTTCATCAAGAGGATCCAATTTCTCCTTTAAGGAAACGGTTTGGTGTGTATTTGGGGGCTCGTAGTATTGTTTGAGAAGCTTTGTTCTCTGTTGTTTGGAGTTTTTCTGGTTGTTACTGTTGTTATGGTATGATGCTGACAGTAATGAAGCTTGGGTAACACCACCTTGTTTCCAGTATGTTTCATAATGATGGACCTGTTGTGCTTTAGTGCTTTTTGCACACTACTGCTGCTGTTACATTGTCAAACCTAGGGTTCCTTTATGGTTTCTTTCTGATTGATCAAAGCATCCTTCTTTTGTGTGGTGATATTTATCCCCAAGTAATTTTATTTCCTTGTTATTTTGATATCACAGAGAGTATCAAGAGTTGTTTCTAGTTGTAAAATCAGTATATGGCTTTTGGTCTTATTCATCCAAGGCCACTTGTCATGCTGCTTCGCATGAAGGTAAGTCATGTTTAGGCATCTGATTCACTTTGTGCTAAAATAAGCCAATCATCTGCATTAAAAACAAGCAGGGATTTAAAGCATTATCTCATCTTTGATCCAATATTTGTTTGGGGTTCAGGTGTAGGATGATGATATATTGTTATCATGTAAGAACAGTGATGTTGAACATTGCAGCCTTGCCTTATTCGCTGGGTGACATCCATTGTTTTTACGAATCTCATTGTTTAGACTACAGGGATGGTCTTGTCATTTAGGTATATGTCACTTATGACGTCATTATGTGTGGATGTCCCTGAACTTTTTTAGGCTCTATTAGGAGGACTTTTCTTTCACACTGCAAAGCTTTCTTGAAATCTATAGCGATGGTATTAATGGTCTCTTCATCTTGAAAGGAAAGTTCGATGCAGTAGTTTAAAGAAAAACAGGTTGTCTCTTCGATGCGTCTTTTCTTTGTAAATCCAGCTGTCGTTCATTATCTTGTTGATTTTGTGCTCGTGCTTGTCCTATTTTGCTTCTCAGTATGGCCATAAAACAATTTGTAGGAGAGCTTGAGCAGGGCGATGGGTGGTAGATCACTTACTGTAGTTTGTTCTTTTTGTCTATCATTATTAGTTATGAGAATTTCATTTTTGAGGTACAGTCCACTTGAATATGTGTAAAACATTTTGATGGTCGTTCTAAAGATTTTACTGTCTGCCAGGGTTTTAAAAAGTTCTCCTCTCATAGCATTGGTCCTGTAGCTTGTTGTTTTTTATTGACTTGAGAGCATGTTGTATCTCATTTTCTTGAAAGTTTGGTTGTTCCATGTTAGTGATCATTTGAGTGGTTGGGCCTGATATTGTATCATATGTTCTGAGTGTGTTGGTCAGACTGTAATTGTCGTTCATTGATGAGCAGCTGTACTGTAACCGTGTCTTGTTTGGTAAAAAACTCGGTACGTAGTTTGTCGTCATTTAGGTCACGTTTCGTGTATTCTGTTTGGCTGCTTTTGGTACACCTTCCCAGTAATGGTGGAGCTTGGTCTTGTCTCTTCCTTCGGAATATATGTATTTTCATAAAGAGTCACAGATTTCTTTGATTTTCAATTCCTCTAAGTCATTTATTTGACTTCCACAGTTTCTTATTGAATGTTTGTCTTGTGAACTTTTCATAATTATTCTTTCCTGTTTTGCTATTGCCAATTGTTAATTTCCTCTTTAACTTGTAGCTTCTGGGTTTGTATACATTTAGCTTAGTCTCTGTTTCTGTTCTTGTGTTGTAGCTCTCCTGCTGTTCGATAAATGCCTTCCTTTCCTTTATTCATGCTATATGTTGTTGTTATCCAGATGGGCTCGGTCTCTTGGCTGTGTTTGTAGTTCTCCTGAAGGATGGCTTTGTTAGGTGTTTTTGTGCTGACTGGTTCATGAGTTTCTTCCAAGTCTTTATATTAGTTGTTGGGTTAGTCCGGATATGTTAGTCGTGTTTCACCTTCTTTAATAATTCTTCGCAGTTGTCCTCCTTGAAGTTTGTGACTGTAATTTTTATTGAATTTTCACTTGAAATTTCTGTTGTATTCCACTGTTTACTTGAAGTTATTTCCAGCAGGGTGTGGTCGGGAAAAAGGTCGTAAAGTTCTTTATTTTCGTCTATTTCACGGTTATGAAGGTCATGACTATGATTTACTAAAGCTAGATCTATTGCAATTTGTATACCATTTTGACCATCTTGTCATCCACTACTGAACATTCCCATTGTTCCATAGAATAGCAAGTCAATGTTCTTCCTACCATCACTATATTGTGATTTCTCCATTTTTATTCAGCGGGTGTTGGTCCTATGAATCCAAGATGGACTGGTAAAGTCACTAGGATTATCCACATGTTTGTATGGGATTCAGTTTGCATATCTATAATTTCCTTCTTGATATTCACATTTCTCTGGGCATTTGTGCATGAAAATACTACTAGTATGAGGCACACGTCCATTGCTCCTATCTTAAATTCACCCATGTATACATTTTGTCCCTTGTCGGTCATCTTCCATCTTGACGCTAGCATTTTCTATAGACTAATTTCAGACCTCCTCCCTTTTATCATTCATCTCTCTATAGGAGCTTAGGGTCTCAAATTGTTCTGAAAAATCTCATTTTGCTGTTAGTTTCTTGGAGTTCTGTAAGGCAAAATATCGTATTTGTGTTTAATCAGTTTTTCTAATGGAACCAATTTACTCTACTTGAGGTCAAGGATTGATTTGACTATTTTCTTCAACCTCATATAGTTGGGACAGTGATGTTGAATTTTTCTATGGAACAGTATTTTGAGATACAGCCAATTTAAGTGCAGGAAAGGAAAAATGTATACGCTCTAAAACGACTGGCGCCATGTTGTGACGTCATAAGCACAAACAATCAGAGCAAAACAGCTGTAAAGCGGCCGCTACTTAGTATGTACTACCTACTAATACACCGACTTGCATACCCTACTACCGCAGATGACCAGTACTCTCCTTCAAGTGATGTAGTAGGTATTCACTGTGTTTGTGAATATGTAAGTTGTAGTTATAAGGAAAAAGGATTAGACAGAGATAAGCTGGCCCGTGACAACTGACAAGTGACGACTGCGGGACGGCATCTCCTTATAGGGAGCTTAAATGAAACCTGCAATGACATGTAAAGCTAGACAGATAGACGAAACTCATAGAGGAACAGGTAGAAATGTATGGCTCTTTCTTTCCCCACATAAGCAAAACATACACCCTAGCACTCTACTCACACTACAACCTTTACTAACCATACATTTCTACATGGTTTCTCTATGAGTTGCGTTCTATCTGTCTAGCTGTACATGTCATTGCAGGTTCATTTAAGCTCATATAAGGAATGCCGATCCCAGAAGGTATCACTTGTCTGGTGTTCACGGGCCACTTGCTCTGTCTATCCACTTTTTCCTTATAAACTACCAACTTACATATTCACAACACAGTGAATACCTACTACAATCACTTGAAAAGGAGGATTACTGGGGAGAGATGCTGAGAAAGTGCCATAGAAGGTAAGGCTGAAAAGAGCGCTTTACCCGTCTCAGGGCGCTTTTGTAACGGGCCCGGCTAAGGCACCGACTAAAGCCCATGTACAGTCGAAAGTGAAGGCGCTTTTGCACTGACTACAACCTCCAAAGCTATTGACGTGGGCGTGCGTCGAGGAACCTAATAGCCATATTCACGTGCCTATTTGAGCGCTTGCCTTAGCGCTTCGACCAATCACCAAGGCTTGAAAACGTCTCTGCTGAAGCAAGGAATGTTGTCCCTCCCTCCCTAACCATGCACTTTATGCAAGCGATACACCGCTCTCCCCCCTGCCAAAAGCTGTTTCACACAGTTTGACGTTCAAACGCTAGGTTTTGACCACTTCTATATTTTTGCATTGGGACGGCCATACACCATGATAATCGTTAGGGTATGCCGATTCCGGGACAGTGACGGTGAAAATTAATGCAAGCAACATTCCAGGAATAAGGAGAAGATGAATAAAAAAAAGGTGAAAAAAAAATGTTTAGACACGATTTCATTTTGCTTCGTTATCTTATATAGGCTATAGTTTAATGCAATTTTATACATTCTTGAGATGCACTAATGTCTGTGAAGATTGATGGTAGTTCAGCTGTCCTTAAATATATCTGGTAGTAGATAAATACCGTATAATAGTACAATATTTTAGTGCGGGCGGAGCACATGCCGCCCGCCGCCCGCCGCCCGCCCCTAAACCAACACACAACACAACATTTCTTATCACGAGATATAACACCCTATAATGCCGCTTAGTCTTGCACGATCAATCAACACACCTTGCAACAACTATAATATGTAAACACCAATTGATTACGTTGTAGAAACTGAAACAGGCTGTATTTGCTTTATAAACAGAAGATGAATGTCCTAGTCAAAGGACACAGCAGCTCACTAGTCAGGGTCTGAACCATGCCTTAGTTTTCAGCGCCTTTAGCGGTGCCAATAAGGCAGCAATCTCGACGAGCATTGCGGTGGGAGGGCAGTTTCGCCTTACCACAGGGCCCTAGTGGATTAGGGCGCCCTAGCTCACGCTCAGCACTCTGGCCCCTGGTCATCTTGCGGTAGTAGGGGTAATGCAAGTTAGTTAGGGTAGTAAAAATAAAAACTATAATTTGGCGGTTTTGCTGAGCCAAAACAAGCCGAATCCGCTGATCAGGCGAGTCAATGATCGGAGGTTTGCAGTACTACGTCACAACCAATGACAGCGCGTTCCGCGCTCCGTGGTGTGATATTTTGGCCCCAAAAAGGCCATATATTTCATTTATGGTGCTTTCTCAGCAAAAAGAATATAGTACCTACAGTGATAGTAGCTATATTGCACCCAAAGCTTTATAAACTCCGTGTTTTGGTGGAGTAAATTGGTCCATTCAAACTTTTAAAGTTTTTTAAACCCCTTGTACTTTAGTAGTATGTATTAAGTTTTTGCACTTGTCAATTTTCCTGGGTAATTGGGGGTTTCTCTCTTTTTTGAAGCTTCCTTTCCTGTAATCAATATACCAGAAAAGTCCCCTTTGGGTTCTCGCGTCTTTAAATTTTCCATTCAAAGGGAAATTTTTTCTCTCTGTGATTTTGTCATGCCCTTGATATAGAATGGATTTTATGTTTCTCTCTGGCAGTCCTCATTTTTTTGGCCTGTTTTAAAATACTGATTTACGGGGAAGCTCTCTGAGTTTAACTGGGACTGGTTTTTCCCTTATTTTTGGGTTTGGGGTTTCCTAGTCTCCTTTCTCTGTGATAAAAAATCTCTACCTCCAGGACCTCTGTGAAGTCTGGTGCAAGTCTCCCTTCATTTCCCCTTTGTGGTTTCTTCTGTGTTCTTTTCTTTTAATCTTAGAGAACAAGGTTTTTTTCCTACTATTTTATCCTCTCCTTTTTTGAGCTCCCCCCATGTCTGGGTTTTAAGTGTGCTTACTATATCCTGGGTGTCTTCAAATTTTTTTGCAGTCTTTCTTCATGTTTCGCCAGGTTGCTTTCGCTCTTTGTTATCTTTCCGCATTTCTTTGAAGTGTTAAGCCTTTCTCTCCCTTCCTTGTGAGCAACCTGCGCCCCTATGTATTTAGGCTTCAAAAAGACTTTATAGTCATCCAATCTATTTGTCACAGCCTGATGGTCCAGCCGGGCGTTATCACATTGCATGTTATCTTTTGCAGTCATTTTATATTACACTTAACACACGGGTCAAATTTTCTATGTTAGCCTTTTCATGCACTCTTGCACCCTTTTTATGTCTTTTGGGCCAAATGGGTTTACTCTTTTGCATCGCTGTTTCTTTTGACTTGGATTTCCTCGGCAAAACCGGCGCTGTGTCCGGCATTGTTTACGTTCTTACCGATCCCCTTTTCTCTTTAAATGTTTAGCTTTTGGCCTTCCAGTTTTCCAGCACTTTAACACTCTGTTCTTTCTTTTTGCGTTATCTTAGCGTTATCCAGTGTTACAGATGTGTAAAACAAAAGGATAAAACCCAAAAGAACGTCCTTCCACCCCGGGTGTAAACAAACCCCAAGTTCTTTCATTTCAGTTTTTGGGTGGGGAGTCGGGCCTTTTTTTTAAAACGGCACTCCCTGAGTTTTCTTTTGCTGTCGGGTTTTTAAGGGGGATTTTTTTAATAAGCTCCGTCAAGCCTGTCTCTCGGGTCACTCCTCTGCCTGTGGGCTAAAATGATCTATCTTTACCGTAAAATTCTCTGTATTTTCTTTGGGACATATCAAATTACCCTTCAATACAACACTGAAACATTCATAATAAAAAATGTGTTTATCATTTTTTTTTCTACACTTGAAAAAAATTTTGGGCAAAAAAATTGAATATTTTAAAACAAAATCTTTAAAAAATCGTCTTTTCATAAAAAAAACACAATCAAGCAGAATGAGGCTTCAAAAATACTACTTGTATGAAAGCATTCACGAGTACCTTTTTTGGGTGTATTGCTCTCTATGACGAACATTTACCAAGAAGTATTTAAGTTCCCGGAAATAACGAACCGTCCCTCTATCGAAGACACATGGTCTTTTTTTACTTTTTTCCCCCCGCCGTGAAATCCAAGCCCTCCACCCAATCTTTCCCTCTGAATCAATCAATCCCCCTTCCCCGAAACCCTATGTCCTCTGGTTTTCCTTTTGTAAGAAGGAGGGGTTGGGGGCAACCCCCCCCAAAACCGCCAAACCTCGGGCGGGGGAAAGGGAAGGCCAAAGGAACTTTACTTTTGTCAGGGCTTTATTCCCCCAACTCACTCCCCCACATACATGTATTGCACGTCTGTCACGTAACTACACCGTCACTCCCTCCGCACCAACAAAACAAAGCCATCAAAGCCAAAAATAAGGATACGAGTCTTCTTTATGTGGGAAACGGGTATTTGGGGGGGAATGCCACGAATATTCCAGTAGAGGATAGTGGGGTGAAAAAGCGGGTGATGATGTTAGGTTTTAAATTAGCCTGTGTATTGAGAATTTTGGGAGTATCAGTGATATGAGCTGTGAGTAAGGGGGGGCGCTGAGCTGTCCATCCCCGTGTCGTGAAAAAGGGAAAAGTGGATGATAGCAGACCCTGCCGGCGGGATTTTTTTCTGTGGAGATGCTGAACGCAACATCTTTTTGGGTTTAAATGTTGTCATAAGGAGACATAACACCCAAATGGGGTACTAGTAAAAGCTTACATACAATAGATATTTCCTGAAGCCTCTTTCTGCTTGAACTTGGGTTTTTTTTTTATAAAGACGATTTTTAAAGATTGGTTTTCAAGTATTCAATTGTTTTCCCAAATTTTTCCCCAAGGTAGACAAATAAAATGATAAACACTTTTTTATTAAGAACTGTTTCAGTTTTTGTTTGAAGGGAATTCTATATTTCCCAAAGAATAAAAATTTTTACGGTAAAATGTAGATCATTCAGCCTCACAGAGCAGGGGATGTGAGATGCCGGACTCTGGGGGGTTTAGTTCGAAAACTCTCCTTGTTTTCTTCTCTTTTTCTATTTATTAGTTTTTTTAAATATAGTGTGATGTACGGACAACGTTGCCATGACAACAGTATTTTGTTGACGTCAACTTTGGTTTCATTTCACTCGCCAAAAAACTCCTAAAAAACATGATAAACACGCTTACCTGTAATGCCAGATATTTTAAACTTTTTTATATTATGCATATTTTTTTATTTGTGAATACAGATTTTTTGTAGTAATGGCTAAAGGGAGAAATAGGGGAGTTTTTAAAGGGGCCAAAGTATTGCCTCGCGGGTTTAAAGGGAGTTTTCTGCGAGATCCGTGATTGCAACCAAAATTTTTTTGGGTTTGCTCAAATTTCGATCCTGTTAACCACCCCAGGGAAGATGTTTGGGGCCCGACCCGCAATCATTTTTGTTGTTTTTGTGACCGTTTGCAACCGAAAATTTTCCGTTGAAAACCAAAAAATCCCCCGCAAAAAAACGCCTTTAGAAAACCCAAAAGCACGTTTTGAGGAAAAATAATTTTTTTTTTTACGGCAAAGCGCTCGCGGCCTTTGACAGTGGTTTTTGTGCAGTGTTCAGTTTGAAAAGAGTAAGCGGGACTAACTTTTTACATTGAAGTTCAGTCAAACCCCACAACGTACGTAAGTAGGGGAGCTCCTGTATTTTCCTCAATGATTATTTTGTTCGGTTAACAACCCCAACTGTTTTATTCTACCATGGTGCTTATCTATAACTATTTCCATCGTTTTTGAGTTCTTTTGCCCTTGCCATAAAAACTAGTACCCTTTTTAGGAAAATTTTTGCCTTATTGTTTTAATGCCTTCTATTTGGGGGAATGTTCACACTAGTATACCATTTTTCATCTTTCCGGGTACTTGATCATTCTATCAAAAACCTGCATGAAATAGACACGGGGAAAAATTTATAGCCTCTTTTTTTTTCTAACTTCATGCATGTCTTGTATATTTGTAGACATTTGGATTGTCTTTTAATGCATTTGTCATCATTTTTCCTGCGGCTGTCCAATATAAGGACGGAAAGGGTTTTGCGATATGTCCTGCAGAAAATAGGAGTTAACTTACGTGGAAAGACGTTTTTTAAGGCAATCAGCAGAAAAACCCTTTAAAACCCGGGATAATTTATTAAAATTCACCCCTGCACTGCCAAACCCAACAACTGGGGGGCCATTATCCCTTACGGAACAAAAGGGCACGGCTGCCCCCAACAGTAACACACGCCCCCCCACCACCCCCACCCCCCATTGCCACACAGGACACACTCCCCAGGCACGGGTACAAACCAACTTGTCCACACAAAATACCCCTCAAAAGTGAAACTTTTATGTGCTGGGCAATATTTACCCCTTTTTCTTGAAACATTGCTACAAAAATCACACTTGAACTCCCCAAGCCATGTGTCTAAAGGTGTTTTGGTGGGTTTAGACGGGTATAAAACTTTTTTCCCCCACTCTAGGGGATTCAGGGTTTTTAAAACCCCCTGTGGTCAGGGTGTGTTCGGTGAGGTGACCCCCTAGCAAATCTTTTCCCACACTTAAAAATTATAATTCTTTAAAACCATGTGGTCGGGTTGTGTGTGAGTTTGAATGGGTATAAAACCTTTTCCCCCACTCTGGATTCATGGGGTTTTTAACACCACTGTTGTCAGGGTTGTGTGGGGAGGGAAACCCCTTGTAGTAAATCTTTTCCCACACTCTAAAAAATTCATAATTCTTACACCACTGTGTGTCAGGGTGTGTGTGGGGATACCTCTTTTGAGTAATCTTTTCCCACACTCTAAACATTCATAATTTTTAACCCATGTGTGTCAGGGTGTGCTGGTGAGGTACGATTTTGAGTAAAATCTTTTCCCCCTCTAAAAAATCATAATTCTTAAAAAACCACTGTGTGTCAGGGGGGTTTGGGTGATTCACCCCCTTTCTAGCAATCTTTTCCCCACCTTTGGATTCATGGGTTTTTATTAAAAAAATACGGGTGTCGGGGTGTCTGGGGATTTTAGAACGGGTTAAAACCTTTTCCCACATCTAGGCATTTAGGTTTTAACACCACTGTGTGTCAGGGTGTGTTGGGGAGGTTTTCCCCTGTAGTAAAACTTTCCCACCTCTAAACATTCTAATTCTTAACCCACTGTGTGTCAGGGGGTTGTGGTGAGGTTACCCTGGTAGTAAATCTTTTCCACACTCTAAAACAATAATTCTTAAAAAAACACGTGTGTCAGGGTGTGTGGGGTGAGGTTAGACTTTAGAGTAAATCTTTTTTCCCCCACTCTAAATTCATAATTCTTAACACCATGTGTGTCAGGGGTGTTGTGGTGGGTCACCCTTTCTAGCAAAACTTTTTCCCCCCTCTAAAAATTCTAATTCTTAACACCACTTGTGTGGTGTGTGTGGTGAGGTTAGACTTTAGAGTAAATCTTTTTTCCCCCTCTAAACATTCATAATTCTTAAAAACCACTGTGTGTCAAGAAATGTTCTCAAATTACTCTTGCATTTAATGTTTTGTCACACTGCTGGCACTTCAGCTCACTGGTCCTTGTGGCCGAGCTGCCTGCCTCCGGGGATTTTTTTGCCTCACCCCTGTGCCCCCCCACCCCTGAGGGGGGACTGACCCTGCTCCCGGCCCCCTCTGCGCTGCCCCGGGGCCCCCCAGCCCCCACCGCAGCAACCTCCTGGCAACACCGCGCGGCCGGGCCGCGGGGAACCCTCGGGATGCCGCAGCAGGGTGGGTCATGCCGGGCGGGACACTGGCTTGGACTGTGACCTAGCACCTGCAAAGTGGTGACAGTCAGGGACACAGAGAGCCCCGCCTGCCCTTTTTCTGAGACCCTGACTAATTTTCCCGGATAAGTTTAAATTCTTTTTTTTGATGGGGATTCAGTGTTTGTAATGAAAACGGCGACCATAAATTCGTTGATGAAATTATTATATTTTTTTTTTTTAATATTTGGTTTCCGGAAATAAAACAATCTCCATTTCAAAAAGCGGTCAATTAAGTTTTACCCCAAACCCAAAGATTTTCTGATGCGCCTGATGTTTTCTGGCGTGTTTTTATTGTTTTTTTTAATGAATTGCTGACCGTTTCTGTCGCATTTATTAATTTTTTTTTTCAAAAAGGACCCAAAAAAAAAAAAAAAAAAAAAAAAAAAAAAAACCAAACCTAAACCCAACCTTTACCCAATAAAAAAAAAAAAATAAACCCTTTTTCTAGGGGCCTATAAAAAAAAAAAAAAATAAAAAAAAAAAAAAAAAAAAAAAAAAAAAAAAAAAAATAAATAAATAAAAAAAAAAAAAAATTTCGACAGAAACTTAGCAGATTCTTCAAAACACACAAAAAAAACCCAAAAAACTAAAGGGGCATCAGAAAATCGTTTGTTGGGGAAACTATAAAAATCCCAAAAAACGCTATGTAGGCCCGAACAATGATCCCCGTGTCGTTCAAAAAGCCCCGCGAGTCCCCGTGATTATTACGTGTGTGGGGTTTGTGAGGGGAACCCGGGAGCCCTGGTGGGGATGTCCCGGAGGCTGGTGTGTGTGGTGTTTTGAGGAGGAACCCCGGGGGCCCTTTGGGGGTGATTTTCCCGGGGGGTGTTGTGGTGTGTGTTGTGGATGCTGTGAGGAGGAAAACCCCGGCAGCCCCTGGTGGTGAGTCCTGGCGGCCCTGTGTGTGTGTGTGTGGGTTTTTGGGAGGGAAAACCCCCGGGAGCCCTGGTGGTGATGTCCTGGCAGGGGTTGTGTGTGTGTGGGTGTTTGGGGGGGAGGAACCCCCGGGGGCCTGGTGGGGAGTCCTGGCAGGGTGTTGTGTGTGTGTGTGTTGTGAGGAGGAACCCTGGGAGCCCTGGTGGTGATGTCGTGGCAGGCGTGTGTGTTGGGGGTGTGGTTTTGGGGTGTGGTGTTTAGGGGGAACCCCGGGAGCCCCGGTGGTGATGTCCTGGCAGGCTGTGTGGGTTTTGTGTGTGGTGTGGGTGTGTGTGGTGTGTGTGGTTTGTTGTGAGAGGAACCCCGGCAGCCCCGGGGGTGATGTCCTGGCAGGCTGGTGTGTGTGTGTGTTGTGTGGTGTTGTGAGGAGGAACCCCGGCAGCCCTGGTGGTGATGTCCGGCAGGCTGTGTGTGTGGTGTGTGTGTGTGTTTGTGAGGGGGAACCCGGGACCCTATGGGGATGTCTGGCAGCTGTGTGTGTGTGGTTATGGGGTTTTGAGAGGAACCCTGGCAAACCCTGGTGGTGAGGTCCCGGCACGTGTGTGGTGTGTGGTGTTTTGAGGGGGGAACCCTGCAGCCCTGGGGGTGAGTCCTGGGAGGCTGTGTGTGTGTGGTGTTGTTTTGAGGAGGAACCCCGGACCCTGGTGGTATGCCGGCAGGTGTGTGTGTTGGGGTGTGTGTGTGTGTGTGTGGGTTGTGAGGAGGGAACCCGGACCCTGGTGGTGTGTCCGGGACTGTGTGTGTGTGTGGGTGTTTGGGAGGAACCCCGGGGGCCCTGGGGGGATGTCCTGGCAGGCTGTGGTGTTGGTGTTGTGAGGAGGAACCCTGGCAGCCCTGGTGGTGATGTCCCGGCAGGGGTGTTGTGGTGTGTGTTGGGGGGTTTTGTGTGGTGGGGTTTTTGAGGAGGAACCCTGGGCCCTGGTGGTGATGTCCTGGCAGGCTGTGTGTGGTGTTGTGAGGGGGAACCCTGGGAGCCCTGGTGGTGATTTTCCTAGAGGCGGGTTGTGGTTGGTGTGTGTGTTGTTGTGAGGGGGAAACCCCGGGGCCCTGGGGGTGATGTCCTGGCGGGTGTTGTGTGTGTGTGTGTTGTGTTGGTGTTTGTGAGGAGGAACCATGGAAACCTTTGGGGGTGAGTCCTGGGAGGCTTGGGTGTGTGTTGGTTTTGTGTGGGTGTGTGTGGTGCGTGGTGTTTTTGAGGAGGAACCCTGGGGGGCCCCGGTGGGTGATGTCCTGGCAGGCTGGTGTGTGTTTTTGGGGAGGAAACCCTAGGAGTCCTGGGGGGATGTCCTGGCAGGTGGGTGTTTTTTTTGGGTTGTGAGGAGGAACCCTGGGACCCTGGGGGTGATGTCCTGGCAGGCTGTGTGTTGGGTGTGTGTGTGTTGGGGTTTTGGTGTTGTGAGGAGGAAACCCCGGGGGCCCTGGTGGGGATGTCCCCGGCGGTGGTGGTGTGTTTTGGTTTTGTGGGAGGAACCCAGGACCCGGGGGGTGATGTCCTGGAGGGTGTGTGTGTTGTGTGGTGTTGTGGGAGGAACCCTAGGGTCCCGGTGGTGATGTCCTGCGGCTGTGTGTTTGTGTGTGGGGTTTTTGGGGAGGAACCCTGGGGCCCGGGGGGTGATGCTGGAGGCTGTGTGTGTGGTGTGTTTTGGGGGTGGGTTGTGAGGAGGAACCCTAGGGGCCCGGGGTGATGTCCGGCAGGCTGTGTGGGTGTGTGTGGTGGTGTTGGAGGAGGGAAACCCCGGGAGTCCGGTGGTGATGTCGGTATGGTTTTTGTCTTCATCTGTCAAGTGGCTTTTAAAAGAACAAAAGACAAATTATTACAAAGTGGCTACCCAAAAATAAAGTCGCCATCTACTGTTTTTTTTCCTGTTCCTACCCCAGCAGTCGCGCCCGAAAAAAAAAAGAGTGGAAATTGAAACCGTCTATACTCGCAGATACAAAGCATAAAAAAAACGCTGAAACAGGGTAATTATACAGTCTGATATAAAATACTGTGTATCATCTTTAGTGGCACAGACACAGCAGAGTGAGGCTATAATTTAATATATGGGCCTGGCGCATTAGTGCAGGTGGGACTTACTGTTTTCTACGGGAAAATTTTCTGAAATCATGGATGCAGAAAAGTAAGATTAATGCCACCACACTCGGGAAACAGAAAAAAACTTGTCCTGGCGACTTTTTTGTTGTCGACGGGTAGAACAAGCACCTGTTTAGGCCAAGAAAAAAATTGTCTGTGTCTCGAAAACACCACGAAACTCTCGTCCCTTTTTACCCGGGTCACTAACGAGGTTCCTCAAGCAGTCATCTCGTTTTAAAAATTTTTCACAATATACAGAAGAAGACACACACAAGCCAAGCCCCCATTACCCCGCCACTTTTAAGACAGCCCTTCCGCCTTCCCAAATGCTAGGGCTGGGGCGCGAAACATTCCCGGGAAACGATTCCGACGATTTTCCCCCACATAGGCAGTGGAATCATTCCACTCAAAGAAAGATTTCCTCGGAAAAAGATTTTCCACAGATATTTCACATTGAGTTCTATATAGTAAACAGTGGCAGCGCAGAGAGTTGTTATATATATATATATATATACATATATATATATATTTATATATATATATATATATATATATATTTTATATATATATATATGTATATATATATACAATATATACAAATATATATATATGTATATATATATATATATATATATTATATATATATATATATATATGTATATATATATATATGTATATATATGTATATATATATATAAATATATATATATATATACATATATATCATATATATATATATACATATATATATATATATATATATATATATATTATATATTTTATATATATATATATATATATATATATATATATATATATATATATATATATATATATATATATACCTTTGGACTTTATATATACAACTTTTAACAAATAAATCCAATGCAGGAGTAAGAATAACGATACTACTACTATACTACTACTACTAATAATAATAATAATAAGAAGAAGAGTAATAATAATAATAGTAATAGTAATAGTAATAATGATAATAAAATATGCTCCATAAATCTAACGGGGCGCAGAAGGCAGGATGAATCGTAAAAAGCTACACGGAATGGAATCGAAGCATCTCTCTGGCAGCGCAGGAGAGGAAACGATTCCAGAATCGTCTCGTGCTAGACTGAGGTCCTCCATGCGGCGCGCGAGGCAAGGTAGAGGCAGAGGCGGAGCGCGAGAGAAAACGATTCCGGAATCGATTCCGGAAACGATTCCGGAATCGATTCCACCGATTCCACCAACCTCAAGAATCGGAATCGTGAATTTCCAAGATAACGATTCTTGCCCACCCCTACCAAGTGCCAATAATTCCCTCACAAGCACCGACCCTAAACTCGACACAAAACAAACAGTCTTTGAAAATAAATGTACTTACATTACACTACATGTCTTCAGGGGCACATACAAGGCTGTAGTGATGCTAAAATTCGTGCTATATTGTGCTTGGCGACATTAGTGCAGTGGCGAGTGACTGGCGACTATAGTGTGATGTACAGTATTTTGTTGACGTCAACATTGGTTCATTTCACTTCGCCAAAAAACTCCTAAAAACATGAGCAAACACGCTTAGTAAATGACACAGATATATTAAAACTCTTTGAGCTGCCTTGGTGGTGATAAGACGTTTGTGCTCCGGCTCCTCCAACGCAATATCACTGTCAATAACGTTTTCGTTAGCCACGTCACTACACTACGTGGTACTGTGTGCCTGGCTCTGCTGTGTGGGGCCTGTGCGTGCCTGTGCCCTAGACTCCCTGATCCCGTGATCAATCATCAATGCCGCTTGACGAGGACGTCCACATGGACACCATCTCAGTTCGCCCCAAGAGGTCCCGCTCGCCTTCCCCTTCATCTGGTGAGACCCAACAGACTGAAAAGTCATGCAAAACAATACGCTCCTACGCCACAATCACTGCCTCACCTCCCCGCGTTGCTACACCCACTGCTTCGCTCCCATGCTTGCTCCTGCTTCCGCTGCCCTTCTACTCAGCCTCAAGCCTCATCATTATTTAGCGGGTCCGCAAACCTGGGGGTCGGGTTTTCTTTTAAAAG
>JACEEZ010008952.1:0-57500 GCA_016584305.1 Chionoecetes opilio
AGGAAGCTGATCCTTGGCAAAACTGCAGCTAGAAGACCACTCTATCACATTTTGCGTGCCGGCTACGGACCTGCGCTGGGCAATCCATAGATCAGTTCACAACAGTTGGCAGGAACGTTGGATTACTATGGGCAAAATAACTGCGCACCATCCGCCCAAAGTTCGAGGACTGGAGCTTACTGCGGTCTCTCCCGGAGATGGGAGACGCCTTGGCACGATTGCGTATTGGTCACACTCTATATACGCATGGGTTCCTCATGGAGGGGGGGGCCACCCTCCTTACTGTGATGATTGTTTGGTCCCCTTAACTGTGCGGCACTTGTTTGGTGAGTGTCCTAGTCTTGGGGACCTACTTTGTGCAATTTTTGTCCCGGTGTCGCGGGTGGGACGGTGCTTCCCGTCTCTCCCGGGCATTGGGAGAGGGTTTTCTCTCCGGGACATGAAGTCCCAACATTTTTTTAGAAGGCTGGCCTTCTCAAAAAGTTATGATGTTTTTTAATATTAACTTATGATTGTTTTTAATGTACTCTTGTTCTTTTATGTATTTCGTAATTTTCAATATTTTTATTCTATTTTAAAATTTTTGGGTTTTTTAGTTTTACTTTACATGTATCTTTTGTAACAGGCGTCAATAACCCCGCAGTTGCGGGCCCTTAAAAAAATAATCAATCAATCAATCAATCATATTACTGGGGAGAAGTGGTGCGAAGGAGAGCGGGGGGTGGTGGTGGTGGTCCGCCATATTGCTTTTTGGCGGCTGGCCACATGTTTCTTGGATGGGATGTACGTACATCCCGTCCCACAGGATGTACGTACATCCCGTCCCAGCCCACTCAGGCCCATTTTTTTTTCCTCAAGGCCTCAATAAGTGGCAAACCCTAACAAAGCTATTATTTTAATGGCAGAAATGATAAATTAGGCTAGTAAAGGAATTAGATAGGTGTAAAACAGTCAAAATACTGATAAAGCTTTGGACTCGTTGTGTTGGTACGACTGCTTTTGCAGCCACTGCTTGTGTTGGTACGACTGTCAAATATCCCCGATCGGGCTTTTCTTGTAGATGCCACCAGGGGAGGTACGACGGTGGAGAATCTCCACCGGCCGGGTTTGACGAGCATTCTTTGAATATAGCCCTAGATGTCCCTGTGCTCCATCCCGTCTCTTGCTCTCCTTCCTCAAATGTGACCCAAATGAGTATTCCTCACTGTCCGTGCCCGACGTCCTATGTCACTGCCAGAAAAGGTTGCCCAGGTCCTGCCAATTGTTTATTTCTTGCCAAAAATTTTACTCAACAAATTTTTGAAATTTTCCAGAAATATTCGTCAATTGAATTTCATTTTCTTATGATGAAAAATTAAAAATGCCAAAAGTAAAATGTAATGCCAAAATATATTTTATGGTTAGTGCACCTGGCAACTTGCTCCCAGATGTGCTCGATGTAACGACAAACAGCTCTGGTAGATGGGGGGTAAGGGAAACGTATACGGGAGAAATATATTTACAAAATTTGGTATGTGAAACAACAGAACATCTAGGTCAAATATTTCTGATTTCATTGCTTCGTTGGCATGAAGAAACAAACATAGGAAAATAGCAATTTATGTGTTTACGTTTTCCAAGCCATCTAGCTAACCTGTGGTGTACGTGTATCAAGGTGCGGGTTTTGCATAGGCCTACACATATTGAAATACACGGAGGTGAACAGAGCTGCAAACATGCGTGCGTGAAAACGGAGATTATCACTGCGAGAATGGCCACGTCATGCATGTTCTCCTCGACTCGCACGCACCTTATCAGTGTCGCAGGCTCAGCTCATGCATCATCACCGTAGAGCTAGTCAGGCAGTACCTATAGACAGTACAACGCTGTGTGGGTGTACCGTGAATCGAAGCAGCCATGATTTTTCTCCGTGTATGATAATAAATTCCGCCTTCCCTACGCCGCGATGCATTTTTTAAAGGACCAGGTCTCGCCCTGGTTTTCAAAGCCAAACTCCGCGACCCGAAGCTTCGAGCCCAAAGATCAAGACCAAGACCACATCAACAAAAACCAGACTACATCAACTGGTCTCGAGACCAAGACCAGTTTCGATACTTACAACACGGGTACCGGCTCCTTGTTTACATTTTGGAGCAGCCGACGTCACGCAAGACTTGAAACGAACTACACATTTCGTTAAATAAAGAAAATTACCAATTTTGGGTGGTCAAGAGATGCTGTAGCATCTCTATGTGATATGTTTAGGGAAAATAAGTGCTGTATATAGGGAAAAGCTGTATAATTTTGTATAGAAATTTAGTAATATGGTGTATTAGGTGAGATGAAAAAATAAAGATGAGAGAAGGAAAATAAAGTGTTTTGGTGGGATAAAGAAATAGGTTTTTTAAACTCTATTTTATACAAGACACGTGTATGATATGATACATGCGTGTAATTAGTTTTTTTAACGTATGTTTAGATATATATTTAAAGGGGTTTGAGTTTTGATGAAAGTTATGACGGAAAAATGTTGTAAAAACTGAATTTAATAGGCTGCTCGTGTTTTTACTATAGAAACGGGGATAATATGATATGAGTGTTATTATTACTTGATTTAGGAATTCAAGCAAGGTTTATTTATGGTTATGAAGGGAATGTGAAGAGGGAAGGACATTTTATAGATGCCAGTAGAAGCAGAGTAGCTAAGATACAAGAATAAAATCTTAGTACTCTGTAGGAAGATGGTCGTAGCCGAAAAGCCGTGTGACAACCGCGCACCTTTTGCCACCAGTACGGGCATGTTTTGGTAGCAATAAACCAAAAGATGCCGGAAAATATTGCTCGTGTGACACGGCCTTAAGTGGCAGCGGATTCCTTGCCCGTAATCTTCCAGGTTGGGAAGCCCACTCGGTAAGAAACCTAGTAAAATATAATTACCTATATAGTCACACAATATGCTCGTCACTACAGGCAACACACAGTACACATCTAACAATAACTGACTAACACTAATATGAAATAAAAATGAAGTTACCGGCACCCAAAATTAGTACAACTCGTTCACGGCAACTCAGAAGCGTGCTGAAGTCACCAAGGTTTAGGCCTTTTTTCATGTTTTTTGGAAATAAATATGTGTTCATAATATTCTGGTGACACATAAAGAATCCTACATTCCCAGTCATATGACTCGTTTATGTGTAAAAGTCATGAAAGAGGAATTACGGGTGAATTCCTTGGAATTACTCCTATACAAGCATCTGCATTCTCTTAAAACGCTCCTGATCTAGCTAGGTTTTCTAGCCTCTTAAGAAATGGTCCGCCACAAAATCTCTGTAACGTACCGATAAAATGTTAAGCTATCATTCCTGGTTCTCTGGTTTGCAGTCATAGCAGAGCCAAGCCTGCATGATGGTAAAATGTAGATGTCTTTTGAGTGGCGCGCGTATCTTCCGAAGAGCATTGTTTTGGGTCACTGTCCGACTGTCCTGTATGTCTTTGAGCAAAGGGGCGGGGGCCAGAGCTAACGTCACTTCACGGGAAGTGACGTCATGGCCTCCCCATTATTATAGCTCCAGGGTTTTTAAAAAATAAAGATGAAGAAGGCTGTGAGAGATGGCTACGAGTTGTGTGTTGGTCCCCATGGTCCGGGTACCAGAAACACCAACAGTTCTCTGCTTCTGAACTTTGAAAGGGTCCAGAAGGTTGAGAATTGCAGGTTCTTGGTATCAGAGACCAGAGCTGCACCGCTGGACATGGTATAGAAATGCCGGAGGGGTAGCTAAGGAGATCGACCACATCCTCGTTAGTATCGTTGGGGATCCTCCAGACGCAGGGTTTACCGGAGTGCTGAGTTCTTTGGAACTATCACAGACTTGTTGTTGCTACACTTGAGCTTCATGTCAAGTCCAAAAGAATCTCAAGAGGTAACCATACTGTGTTTCATCTTGAGAAACTGAAGGATTTGACATGTGCTCATGAGTATGCTGTGGCAGCCCAAAATCGGTTTGATGTGCTCGGTGCTCTCGGGGATCCTGTAGAACTGTGGGATCCCTTCAACGTGAAACTCTACAGGCTCCCCAAGGAGTGTATTGGGGAGCGCCCGAGTCAAGGCGTGGTTTGTCTCGACGGAGACGCTGGAGAAAATCGAGGAGAGTCGCGCTGCCAGGCTGGCTGGGAACCGGGACCAGCACAGGGCTCTGTCACGCCGGACTAGAACCCTCCTGAGGAGAGACAAGGAGGGGTATTTTTAGGAGTCTCGCTGAGGATGTCGAGGTCATTTGAACGCTAATGCCCTCCGACCCGCTACCGACCCTGAAGAAGCTTCGTTCCAAGTCTCCTTCTCGGGCGAGTGCTATTCGAACAGCAGATGGGCGCCTGGTGTCGGACATGGATAGGCGATGGCTCGTTGGGTGAGTACTTTGGGCAGTTGTTCACGGTGGACCCTCCAACTGAGCAGCTTCACACCACTGGTTACAGGCGGTGGATGCCGATCCTCCCATTGACGAAACCGCACCCTCTCTTGACGAAGTCAGAGAGGCGTACCCAAAGTTAAAGGGGTGGAAAGGCAGCTGGTGTTTGTAATATTATGCGGAGCTCCTCAAAGCTGGGGGTGAGGCCATGATCCGCGGGTTGCATGTGTCCTGACTGCCGTGTGGCAATCGGTACCATTCCTCCTGACTGGAAAAGGGGCTGGTCGCCCCTATCTGGAAAGGGAAAGGGGACCGTCAGGACTGCAACAATTACCGGGGTATTACACTGCTCAGCGTACCAGGCAAGGGTGCTGCCTATCTATTGCTGACACGAATTCCAGTCATCGGGTTGAAGCATCAGAGACCTCAGCAGTCGGGGTTTTCACGCCTGGTAAGTCAACAACGGACCGTATCCTAGCGCTTCGTGTCCTGGTGGAACGCCGACGTGAGTTTCGACAGGGGATGCTTGCAGCCTATGTTGATCTCAAGAAGGCGTTTGACTCAGTGCATCGTGAGTCACTCTGGGATCTTCTGCGACTTCGAGGGATTCCTGCAAGGACAAATTGGTTTGATAACTGGTCTGTATTCTGGGACTGAGAGTGCTGTGAAGTGTGGGGCAGGTGTATCCACTTCTTTCCTGTGAATACAGGAGTGAGGCAGGGGTGCGTCCTTCCCCCATCACTTTTCAACGCTTGTATGGACTGGTATTGGACAAGGTTGTAGATCAAAGTGATTGTGGCATCCGTCGGCAACCCCAAAGATCACTGATCTTGTTTTTGCCGATGTGCAGTAATCTTTGCTGAGTCGCTGGAGGTCCTGGGATGGCTCTCGAGGCGCTGCACGAGGAGGCAAAGCCTTTTGGGACTTGAGGCCCTCCTGGCTAAAGACCAAGGTCCAGGTATTTGGAGACTTACTAGATGAAGCAGTACAGTCTGTTCTTTGCGTGTGGGCGAGGACATTGAGATTTTGGGAAGTTTACATACCTTGGTAGCGCAGTCCATAATGACGGCGGGTCACGTCAAGAAGTCTTACGACGATTGGCATAGCCCACGGTGTTAGGGACTCGCTCAGGGGAAAATATCTGGCTTTTGTCGGTACCTGTGCAGGAGGAAAAAGATCCGGATCTTCAAGTCGCTTGTGTTTCCCTGTCTTACTCTATTTTTGTGAGACTGGACACTAAATAGTGACTTGAAGAGACGAATCAATGCCTTTGGTAATAAGTGTCTTCGCAGAATCATGGGGTATCGCTGGGATGATTACGTGTCAAATCAGCGATTGCACCGTGAGACTGAATCGAGGCCTATTACCTGCATAGTCCGTCAGCGCCAACTTCGGCTATATGGGCATGTGGCACGCTACCCTGCAACCGATCCTTTCCATCGGGTTGTATCTGAAAGGGAAACAATCCGGCGTGGAGGAGGCCAAGGGGGCGCCCACAAGGCTCGTGGCTGGGGCAAGTTGATGTTTCTTGTTCGAGAGCTGTTTGGGTAGGGGAAAAGGAGCCTGCATGGGAACTCGCGCGTGGTGACCCCCGGGAGTGGCGTCGTAGGGTGGGCGAGGCGACGCGCACCCCGGCGTATGCCCCCAATGATTGATGGTGTTAAGTAACAGGAACTAACACGTGTAGGTAGGTCTAACGACCTCTAGTACATTCCTTATTTTATTATGTTCTTATTCGCCGTAGATACTCTCTGTCGTTTTACTCTTCAGTTTCATCATGTGTACATTTTTTCTCATCTCCACTGTTTTTATTAAGTATACATTCTGCGTCTTATTACATAAAAATGTGAATATAAGCAAACCACAGTTATTAACTAGAGACGAGACCCGCATCCCGGTGTATTGTGATGATGACGCCCGCCCGCCTAGCGCGGCGACCATCTGGCTTCACACACCCTTTTTTATTCCCAAACCCGTTTACTGACACCATTTAGTCACCTGGTATCTGTTCTTCTTATGCATGCCTATGTACAAATTATTCGAGGTGGAGAAATGAATAATATCACCCTCACTACAAGCTTAAGTTTTTGGTAATGGAAGCTGTGTAAGGCCAAGGCACCTGAGGAATAACAGCATATTCGTCATTGTGATTCACTGATTGCAAGTTTGAGCCTATACAATAGCTACGTGCTTTACCTTACTACATGCCCTAGCAGCAGTTGTCATAGGAAGCTGCTGCTTCATAATGGTAACTACAGGGAGCCAAATGTAACCTAGACTATGTCCCTTTAACAATCTATACTTGGACCACGCTACCTATAACACACAATGAGTGTTACATAGACAGCTGCACGTACTCAATGAAGACATTCCTATTTCATCATACTGGGATTGTACAATGCTTACTCTGCAAAAGAATGTTTCACAGGATTCTATGTCAACTATTTATTTGCAACAACATATTGAAAATGCTACACATGCTTCATTTTTTGTTCTCGATATTAAATTGTTCAAGCACAATACCATTAATGATGAGTTTCAGTATTTTTGTCTTTGTTTGAATTGGTTAAGTTTTCATAAGAATAATTCCAGACTTATACGGGCATAACTTTACTGTTTCCGAGGCAGTGAATAAAGTCACACAATGTCTATATAATTTTGTTCCTCAGTGTCGTCGGACCCAAGCGTATTTCATAGGTATTATGTGCCTTTGATGTGAGTGGTCCGTTGACGTCCGTGGTCACAGGAACTACCTCGTGTAGGTCTCACGGCCTCTTGTAGCTTCATTTCCTTATGTTCTTATTAAAATTCGTATGTTCTTATGTCACAGTCAGACAGTACTCTCCGATATCATGAAAGAAACTGTGTGGGTGAGTTTGTGGCCATGGGAGTGCGTGAGGCTCGGCACTAATAGCAGCGCCCCTTTTTGGCTCTGCGCAACCTCTAATATCATCAAAAGACTGAGCCGGAGTGTTTCGTCATCAGCGGCGATAGTCACGCTCTGCCCGCCATTTACTTGATATATTGATTGTTGTCATCTATTTGTGGTGTGAGTGAGGGCGGCCAGAAGGTAAAAGATCGGCCGGCATCCACCACTCACATGGATGCCCAAAGACCACCCAAGGGTGGTTGCCGGTTTTAGCAATCTGACTAGCTACCCCGCCCGATTTGCTTCCCTGCCACTCCACGAACTCCACGATTTTGTTCTTAAATTAAAAAACTAAAGTGGAGGAAAAGGATAGTGATGTACGTATGTCTGCCTCTAGCGTCGCTATGAAGTTACCCATCATTGATGAGGTGGCTCCTGACTCAGCCTACGCGGCCGTGACTGCGTCAGGGAAACCGACCTTCACTTTCACATACTGCCAGCGTGAAGGACACACCGCTACGTTTAAATGCTCAGTTTACCCCAAAACACATTTCAGTGGCGGCTTTGTGATAAAAATTTAAAAAAAATTGACCCAGAAGGGATTGATTTCTGCCCAGTGCTCATAATGTCAAAGTGAAGAGATTCAACCAAGCGCGGGTAAACGGCGGGAGTAACTATGACTCTCTTAAGACCCGCCAAAGAGAGAGCAAGCAGGCCGATGCAGAAGGCCTGCTAACTATATCATACTTACAAAAGAGCTGTCCCTCCTCGTGGGCCCGTCGGTAACTAGGTCGCGACAGTTTCCCGCCACTCTCTCGCTAGCGCAAGCTAGCACGGCCTAGGTCAAGCAGCTCTTCCCGCCGTCAGACAGTGACTTCAGTCTAAAACGCATTTTCATAAATTTCCCCATTCCATACCAGGATGGCGGAGCTGCTGGAGTCCGCCCGTTGATGACGCCAAATCACCAGAATGTCCGCAATGTGGACGGATCTTCGCTAGCTTCCCCGGGCGAAGACTTCACCAAAAGCCATGGGACACGGGGAAGAATTACATGCGGCTCTCTCCCAGAAGATGCTCGCTCGGAAGAAGCCGAGGTGGGACACGAAGAGGACGCTTATGTTGGCAACCCTAGTAAGAGACCATCCTCTTTTAGAGCCGGGCGAGTTAATGTTCTCGCTCAAGAGACAATTCTCCCACACAGAACACTGCTCTCTATTAAAGGGGAGGATTAATAAAAGAGTCCAGTGTTCGAACAGATTTTACTGGAGCTGAGTGAATCTGTAGAGTCCGGGGGAAAAGACATCTTCACCACCCCCGGGCTCCCCAACGTGTGACCCGCTAGAGGCCGGAAAGGCGGGGAGGGGGAGAGACAGCCAGCCGAGGAGGAAACCCCCCCCGGAAATGGATTTTAGCCTCGGAGACAACATCAGAAAGCCGCTCCGAGAGCGACGAGTCGAGTGTACTGATTTCGAAGGTGACGTCCTTGGCGCACTTCGAAATTTCAGTACGGGCCCTCCCGCAGCTCTTGGGAATTCCAGCACCGATCACCGTAAGGACTCCAAGCGCAGCTGGACGCTTGGGCCCCTCCCAAACTCACGTGGCCGTGGCCCACCAAGACCGGGTGGCCATCGGGAGCCCTCCCCAAGGAGGCTCCGGAGGAGGAGGGTTTTCAGCCTTTTCAGACGCAATGGCGCCGGGAAAAGAGATCGGGTGGTCAAAAAAGTTCTCATTTGGGGAGGACGTTTTTGGCCACTCCGCTCTCCCAGAAGGTACTTATACTTTCTGGAGGGGGCTGTTCAGTCGGCCCAGTCCAGAGAAAACCGGAAACCGGCTCCGACACTGAGCATCGGCCCCGGCATAATGGGCCGGTGTCTGAAGAAGAGCTGGCGAAGGTTTTGGCGGCGACCCTTAGAGGGACGGCACCCGGGGCCCGACGGCCGGTGTTACCGCGACGTTTTTAGACCTCGGGAGTTCCAAACTCTTATGGGTTGTCAACGGGATCCTCTGGCTGGGGCCCTACCCGATGACTGGGCGGTGGGAAGAACAACACTCCTCCTACCAAAAACATCAGACCCAGCGCGCCAGGGGATTTTCGGCCAATTACTATCACTCCCCTTATAACACGTCTGGTGCACCAAAGGTTTTTGGGGCCCAAACGCCATAGCCATGTGGCACCTCTATCCATGCGGCAGAAGGGTTTAAGGCAGAGGAGGGCTGCGCGGCCCAAAAATCGCCATAATCGGGCCATGGTCCGGGAAAACGCAGTCCACTCCCTCGAATCTCTATGTCGCGTGGGTGGATTTTAAAAAGGCTTTTTTTATTCCGTGGGTCACCCCTCTCTTGTTGCTGCCTGCGAGAGATGGGGTTTCCACCAAGACCTCACGGAATATGTCCGCAGACTATACGGACAGGCAGCTACCGTCCTTGAAGAGGGAGCACCCCAGTCAAACTAGCGAGGGGGGTGTTACAGGGGGATCCCCTTTCCCCATACCTCTTCAATATCAGCCTCGACTGGCTTTGGCAGCATTGCCGAAATCCATCGGCGTGAAGTACGGAATGAGACCATCCATTACCTGGCTTTCGCTGATGATGTAGCGCTCATGGCCAATACTCCCTCCGGGCTCCAGGCCTCCATCAATGCCCTAGTGGGGGCGGCGGGGAAGGCTTTGACTCGAAGGGGGTCGGGAAATGTGCGACACTAGGCATTGCTGCCTACAAGAAGAGGAAATCTTGGCCCAAGTCACAAAGCCGTTCAACATCAACGGCCAGCCTGTTCGGTCACTGGCTCCAAAGGGGTTTTTACAAATCCCTGGAGTCCAGATGGGGGGCAATGAGAGGGGCACTGCCCACCTACTACACCAAGATCTATAGTCAAACTGGACGGGTGTTTAAAGCTCCGGCTCGTCCCAACAGAAGTTCTGGGGGCTTTAAAACTTAATCATCTTATGCCCCAGCTGTTTTTACCATTTGGTGAATATGGGAGCAACGCAAGACCAACTGCGATGCGCTGACAAGGCCGTCAGACGGGCCGTCAGATCTTGCTTCCACTTGCCGAAGGATACTGCAAAGCGTACCTTCACACAATGGCAGTGGATGGTGGTGTTAGGCGTGCCCTGCCTACAACGAGGATCCCTAGGCTGAGGAAAGATCTCTTGGCCAAATGAGATCCTCAGACGACCCTGCAGTGAGTAAGCCGGGCGGCGCTGGAGGTGGAGGCAGCCAATACTGGCGTTCAAATGTACTCACAAGCATCACTCTGGCCCATTTTTCTACACCAACGCCTCAGACAAGTGGCGAACACTAACTAAGCTATTATTTTAATGGCAGAAATGATAAATTTATACTATGAAATGTATTAGATATGTGTAAAGCCAGTAAAAATACTGATGCCGTCTTGGACTCGCTTGTGTAAGTACGACTGCACAAATCTCCACTAGCCGGCTTTTAAGTACAATTCTTGACTATCCCACCCGGGGGAGGTACACGGTCGGGCATATCCACCTGCCGGATTTGACGAGCATTCCTGTATTTAGCCCAAAATTCCATCAGATAGGGGAAAACTAACCTGTCCCATCGACAATCGACAGGACTACCGACGGACTATCCTAACCGTGAATGAGCAAAGGTAAACGTAGGACTGTCTTCAACTCACTTTCGCTCGGGGCCAAAAGTAATGTTCACCGGATGCGCATCCCGGACCGTCCTCTCGGTGAATACTTGCTCATTCACCTACCAGGGTGCCAATCTGACCTACCTTTTATTGAGCACGAAATTCCGCACTCAGTGAGGAAAGCGGTCCAGTCCTATAAACTTTAGGACGGTCCTGCGTGCGGTCCAGCATGCCAAGGGGCCCAAAGTGAAAAAATTTTGGGTTACTTTTGGACTTAGTCTCCGTGCACTGGGTCAAACAGCACAGTTTACATGGACCAAACTGAATAGTTTTTCAAGACCTGCACGGAGGATTTCGCCATCGGGTAGGTGACGAACCTCCAGCCTTGTTTTAGACATCCAACATGATTTTATATATTTTATAGCCGTCCAATTCAGCGGCAATTTCACCATTGTGAAATAAATTGACTACAATATCAAGTTATGGAGACTAATTCCAACGCACCCTTGAGGTTATCTCCAAAGCGTCGTTAAGGCTTTTGATAATGGAGTGCCTTTCGCCTGGAGCCCTATAACTCCAATAGTTTTAACGTGTGTGTGTGATTTTAAGTGTTAAATATAAAATGTTTGAAAAATTATTTTACCTTTACGATATGATTTACCCCTATGACAATATGATTATAACTTGTGGTTTTTTCCCAAAATTTGATAAAAATAGTTTTTCCTACCCAAATTTTGTACAATATAATTTTTAAATTTCCCATAAAGAATAATGACTATATGGTTAAAAACTTTTTTCCTAATTTGTATGGTTTTTATTCTTAAGTCTTTTCACTCATTTTCTCTGTTTTTATGTTTGAGCAAACGAGATAAAAATTTATATCTATCTTTCAGCTGATAAGACTGTCAAAACAGCGTATGTAAAATTTGTTTTTTTGTCAAGAAAATTCCTGACTTTATCCACTTTACAAAAATCTTCTTTTGGGTTACGACTTAGATTACACTTAGCCAGTGCAAATTTTTTCGTCCTGTAAAAATTTTCCAAGGGCACTGAGGGCTTCTTAAATCCAATGTCTGTATCTGTTCCTCTAGTGCTTGCATCATCAGTAGATACGTTTATACTGATCGCCGAAACGCCTTCCAGCGAATCTACCGACAGTTCAGTGGCCATCGACACAATGCTTAGAGAATCCAAATCAGTGGCCGAATTGGCCGGCTTTGCTGGTTCCTCGGTACTGTAAGCAAAAATTATTTGAAATTAATTATCAGTTATGTATTAATTCTATTAGTAATAAAACTGTATAATACATACTCAAATTACGCGACTGCCTCGAGTGTTATTGTCTCTCCCGACACTTCTCCACTCACGGTGGCCGGGTCGTCCACCGTGTCTTCAGTCACTTCGCGGAGTGAAGTCTCCTTCCTACAGGTTTCCACTGTTTCCACAGGTTTTTTCTCTAGTTTGTCATGAGACTCCTCCCTCATTGAAGCCAAAGTCTCAACTACTAATATGGTTGGACGAGCTTTCTCTGAGTACTCGTAATATCTTCTTGCTGTGGCCACAGAATGGTTGCATTGTTCAGCAACCTGGGTGCGCCAGGCAGGGTCTGAAGATGTTTCCCATAATTTGGTGATTTGGCTTCTTCTTAATATCCGTGATGTTATTTTTTTCTCGAATCCAGATTTCTCGGCTGTTCGCCTTAAGGCTTTTCCTAAAGCCGAGAAGGACATCTGCGTGCAACATGCTTTGTTTTGTTCACCATGGCTTGGGAACACATAGCAATCTGATTCAGCACATGTGGCTACGAGTGGCCTGTAGAATTTAATTTAAGCTGTCAGAGCCTGTTCCTGCAGCGGCGTCATCACCACCAGTGCCTGGCCCTTTTCCGCCGTCTTATGGCGCGCTATTTGCACCGTATATTTGTAAGGCTCCGCTTCATTTGGACGGCTGTGAGCCTTCCTCACTTTGAATTCAATGAGACGGAATTCTGAAAATTCCATCATCCGCCGTATGGAGGTGACTAAAAAAACAGAAATTAGGACGTCACGCATCCGAGTGAAATCCGTCACCGTGTGTGGCCGTGATTCCTCGTCACTGAGGCAGGCAACAGCAGTATCCATGGCCCCAGTGACGTAATCTGACACTATCATTCCGTGAATGTCTTCAAGCGAGACTAATTCCTGTTGTTTTTTACTATTTTTTGTGTATCGCTCCTTGCTCTCAGCCTTATGATAGCGAGCGGGTACTGTCTCGAGAAGTATTCGCACTTGTCTAGCTTTTTCATCGTTCATTTCATCATTTTTCAAGTCAAGCGGTGTAAGTATGGCGTAAATGCTACTCCGGTGCAACCCTCGCCCCCCTCTTGCGCCGAGGCTGTTTGAATAATCCGCCGAGATGGACTTACGCCGGGTGCAAGGAGGAGTATCTCGGAGTATCTCCACAGAGACAGCTGATTGGCTGGCGAATACATTGACGTCATCCTCGCTAATAGCGAATCACAGCAGTGTTTATATTATCTATTCAGATCTATCAGCCAATCACAAGGCTGTCACGAGATAAATAATGTTTACAAACATTAATCAGGTGATTACTCAGCTGGCTTGACACAACAAATCGATGTATCATGTTTAAAGCGAAAAGGAAGGGTTTGATGATGATGTTTGAAGTATTTCGTCAGTTATTGACGCAGCTGAGATGGATATCTGCTGTAACCAGACAGCTCTGTCGCAGACTACCCCTATAGTGCTGTCTGCTAGTTCTTATAGTGTTGGCCGAAGCCAGCACCCCGGGAGGCGGGTTACAAGCCCCCGGCTAACACCCGGTACCCATTCACTGCTGGGTGGATGGACTGCTCGGGTCTTAAGGAAACAGCCCAACTGTTTCCGCTCCACCCGGGGATCGAACCCGGGACTTCTCGGTTGTGAACCGAGTGTGCTTCCCCTACACTAAGGGGATACAGTTGATTCGGGCCGCCAGTTGAATCAGGCCGTCTATATTAAATGCATACTGGACGAGAGTTTCGCGGTCGTTTTCAGAGACACCGACTATTTTTTCTTGGCCTACAATAGGTGCTTGTTCTAACGGAGATAGTTTTATTTTGCGCAAAAAAAAAATTATGACAAAAATTAAACTTAACCTAACCTTATAGGTTTTAATGAAACCTAACCTAACCTTATAGGTTTTAATGAAACCTAACCTAACCTTATAGGTTATAATGAAACCTAACCTAACCTTAAAGGTTTTAATGAAACTTAACCTAACCTTAACCACAAAGTATACCTTTTTTTTTTTTTTTTGCGCCAAAAAAAAAATTCTCCTTTAGAACAAGCCCCTATTGTAGGCCAAGAAAAAATAGTCGATGTCTCTGAAAACGACCGCGAAACTGCCCTGTCTGCTGGGTATGCATGCTACTATAGGCGGCCTGTTTCAACTGGCGGCCCGAATCAACGGCACCCCACTAAGGACTACCATTGACAGTACAGATTGACCAGAAATAAACAATTTGGAGGCAATAATTTAAGGCGCAGACATCCTGATTGACTTTTAATAAATATTTCTAGGGCAATAAAGGGCCAGCCATCCTGATTAACCTAATAATTCAGGGACAAAAAGGGGCAGACATCATGGTTGACCTATGATTATAA
This sequence comes from Chionoecetes opilio, assembly GCA_016584305.1. Lineage (NCBI taxonomy): Eukaryota > Metazoa > Arthropoda > Malacostraca > Decapoda > Majidae > Chionoecetes > Chionoecetes opilio. The sequence goes on from JACEEZ010008952.1 coordinate 14,512, forward strand.
TCATATAATTCCAGGGCGTTAAGAGGCAGACATTCTGAGTGACCTAATCGTATCATTCAGGGATAATGAGAACGGTACCTGGTACTCTCGTCTACCGAAATTCTCGTCCTGACACAATCCGGGAACTCTCGCCGAAGGTAATGGCTAGGTTAGTAGGATATTAAGGGAAAGATACCGGTAAAAATGAATGAGGACTGCGCGGTCATTTTCTGAAACTGCCTAAATTTTCCTTGCCTAAAATTAGTGCTTTTGGTCAAAATGGACGAGGACTGCGCGGTCATTTTCTGAGACACTGACTAGTTTTTCCTTGGGTAAAATTAGTGCTTTTGATAAAAATGGACGAGGACTGCGCAGTCATTTTCTGAAACACTGACTAGATTTTCCTTGCCTAAAATTAGTGCTTTTGGTAAAAATGGACGAGGACTGCGCGGTCATTTTCTGAGACACTGACTAGTTTTTCCGGTAAATTTCTAGTGTTTGCCCATACTCTCCCACTAACCCCCAAGCAAGTTTGGGCACCTGTGGGAATGAGGGGTTTTCGGGTGGGGAGCAAATAATGCGTCGGAGACACGTAATTTAAGAATTGTGTAGAGGAGACAAACTCCCTAGATCTAAGGTAATTTCCTTATTTCTAGAGAAATTTGCCTAACCAAAATTAACCTAACCTAGCGGGGGGCTTGACCCACTGATAAACTAACCTAATCCAACCTAAATCTAACCAAACCTAACCTAACCTAACCAGATCTAACCTAACCTAACCAAATATAACCTACCCTAACCTAACCAAACCTCCTAGCGGTGGGTTGGGGGGAGTTCTCGACACTTCGGTCATCATTCTGTGAGGATCGTCAAGTTTACACGTCTCTGGACTCAGAAGAAATCCAATGAATTTTCCCTAAATCTAGGGTTTTTTTTCAACACCCCTAACTCAAAAACTATGTGGTTGCGACGCATATTTTGTAACACAGCCAAATATCCCGCATTCCCCCAGGTCCCCAAGCTTGTTTTGTGGGAGAGGGGGAGTATGGGCAAACACTAAAATAATACCGTTTTTCCTTGCCTAAAATTAGTGCTTTGGGTAAAAATAGACTAGGACTGCGCGGTCATTTTCTGAGACACTGACTAGTTTTTCCGGTAAATTTCTAGTGTTTGCCCATACTCTCCCACTAACCCCCAAGCAAGTTTGGGCACCTGTGGGAATGCGGGGTTTTCGGGTGGGGAGCAAATAATGCGTCGGAGACACTTAATTTAAGAATTGTGTAGAGGAGACAAACTCCCTAGATCTAAAGTAATTTCCTTATCTAGAGAAATTTACCTAACCAAAATTAACCTAACCTAGCGGGGGGCTTGACCCACCGATAAACTAACCTAACCTAACCTAAATCTAACCATATCTAACCTAACTTAACCAACCTATGCGACGCATATTTTGTACTCCAGCCAAATATCCTGCATTTCTGCAGGTCCCCAAGCTTGTTTTGGGGGAGAGGGGGAGTATGGGCAAACACTAGACTAATAACTATAAAGATAACTGCTATATTTTTGGTTTACGCAGGTGAATAACTACTGTACATTATACTGAGCCGAAAATGATAGAGAAAAAGTAAGCTGGAAGGCATGTGGAGCCAGCAAATTTTTGCGGATTATTAACCCTAAAAATAGTATTTCACTAAAACTCACAGGATGCACATTTACCAAAAATTCTGGTAATAATGGACGAGGACTTCAAGGTCATTTTCAGAGACACAGACAAAATTTTCCTGGCCAAAAATAGGTGCTTTTTCGATTGGAGATAGTTTTATTTTTCGGAAACCAATAGTTAGAAGATAAAAAAAATGCATCACCGAATTTTAAGGTCCCCGTTTCTATTATAAAGACTATTTCCATCAGATAAAACACTAAAACTTGGCCGGCCAAAATAGTCATGGTCTCAGATAACAGGGAAGTGATTGAGTAAAACAAAGTATACCAAACCTAACCTTATAGGTTTTCATTAGACAGAGCCTAACCTTAACCTTAACCACAAAGTATACCAAACCTTATGAGTCTTAATGAAACTTAACCTAACCTAACCTTAACCACAAAGTATACCTAACCTTATGAGTTTTAATGAAACCTAACCTAACCTTAACCACAAAGTTTACCTAACCACCTATTTTTGGCCAGGAAAAATGTGTCAGTGTCTCTGAAAATGACCGCGAAGTCCTCGTCCATTATTACCAAAAATCTATCCAAAGTAGTACATACCTGTTGCTAAATATCGTAGGGTCAAAGTAAGACGTTCTGCCGGAGAAACAGCTTGGCGCATGTTTGTGTCTTGCTTCTTGATAAGAGAGGTGACGAGGGCCAAAAGATCTTGGAACTGCTGCTGGTCCAATCGAGTCCACTGCCTGAGAGTGTCTGGGTCCTCTTCCCGGAGCTCCCTCAGCAATCTGGAAGCCACACTCTCTTCTCTCCTTCTCAGAAGCCACTGCCGGCTCCAAAGACGCTTCTTCTTTCTGTTTTTCTTGTCCAGCATGTAACTTAGGGTAGCCGCTGCTACACATAATGCGAGGTCTTTGTTCATGTTCCAGAGGGTCACGCTCACAAGCAGTAGAGCTCGTGTGACCCAAGCCGCGTCGTGTTGCCTTTGTAGCTTGTTATTGCTAGCTGGTCAGATACGGCTCGGCTCCCGCGCCGATTAAAACGATAAGCCGAAATTGGCATTAAAACTCTGCTACCTCTGTGAAGGTCCGTGTGACCAAAATATGGCAAGGTATTGCCTTTGCTGAATATTGCAGGCTGAATATTGACGGAAAAGTTGCTCGTCTGACCGCGGCTTCAGGCCATGTCACACGGAAACTTTTTCCGGCATCTTTTGGTATTTTGCTACCATTTGACGCCTGATACCGGCATATCATCTGATACCGGCATTTCCTACCATCTTTTGGTAGCAAACGCGGAGTCGCGCATGTTCGTTCTCTTGCCACCAGTACTGGCATCTTTGTTTACATTTCGGAGCAGCCGACGCCACGCAAGACTTGTACGAACTACACATTTCAGTGAAATAAAGAGAAATGACCAATCTTAGGTGGACAAGAGATGTTGTAGCATCTCTGTGTGATATGTTTAGGGAAAATAAGTGCTGTATACAGGGAATATAGCTGTATGATTTTGTATAGTAATAGTAATATAGTGTAGATGAGAGGAGAAAAATAAAGTGTTTGGTAGAGTAGGGTAGGAGAAATAAATAGGTTTTTTACTCTATATATACAAGACACGTGCATGATATGGTACATGCGTTTTTATTTATATTATTTTACTTTATGATTTAGGCATATAGTTAAGTTTTGAGTTGTTGATGAGAAGTTATGACGGAAAATGTTGATAAAAACATATTTAATAGGCTGGGTGTGTTTTACTATAGAAACGGGGATAATATGATGTGTGTTATTTTTACTTGATTTATGAATACAAGTAAGGTTTTGAGTGGTTTATTTATGGTTATCAAGGGAAATGTGAAGAGGGAAGGACATTTTTATAAATGCCAGTAGAAACAGAGTAGCTAAGATAAAAGAATAAAGATCTTCGCTACTCTGGTAGGAAGATGCTCGTAGCCGAAACGCTGTGTGACAACACGCGCACTTTTTACCACCAATACGGGCATCTTTTGGTAGCAAAATACCAAAAGATGCCGGAAAATATCGCTCGTGTGACACGGCCTTACACATCATAACATCAGCTGTTTTAATCGTTTGTGGGGATCAGTCACTCTACCTCCGTAGTTTGAGTGTAGAAAATATTAGACAATGGAAAAGACTGGTGCAAGGAAACCTAAAATATCTAGAAAGAAAAGAGGCGAACTCTCAAAAGAAAAACAAGTCTCTCCCAAGAAAACAACGCTTCAGATCTAAATGGCTGAAGGTAAGCCCAATTTTGCGTGTTCATGTAGCAACTTCAGGTTCTTGGAACCACCTTAATTGTCTCTGTGCAATTTCAATACAATATTGTAGAATAATGAGCAGGTTGTACACCATTTCGCCATTTCCTTCATACTACACTATTATACAATGATGAACAGCATCATTGTACACCATTATTACCATTTCCTTCACTGTATATTATATTCACATGGTACTTGTAAGTGAAGAATATTAGGCAAAGTCAATGCTTAACTCGTTATATAATATACATTTTCTGATCATCATTAATCTGGTCCCCGATGTTCCACTTAAAAAAAAAAAACGAAATGTGCATTGCTTTTTTTAACATTTTGTTTATTTCATGTAGGGATAGGCGTGGGGATATTGGCATTGTACGTAGGGACACGTTAGGCACTTTTCATGGTTTCTGTAAAGATATTTGGACCAAATATGAGTGTTTTTAGTTGACAACTTGGCACCACTGCACGCACCGCGCTACCAAACCTTTAGTCTTCCCGGAGCCGTCGGTGGGAGAGCACGCTCGCTCGGTATTCACCTCGCTATGCAGTACCCGCAGGGTGGCGCGGTTGGTAGAGTTACTGACTAGAGTTTGCAGAGTCCCTGCGCATTCGGTCAGCGGTTCTAGTCCACCAAGTTCGGTCCTTGCGTGGTGGCTTTTTGTATAGTCAATAACCTTGTAGTTGGTACTTGCAAGTGTCTAGATAGGATCAAAGTATCTTATCTTATCGCTATGCAATAAACATTCCCACACGTGGAAAGTTTTGCTGCTGGTGTTTCAAGAGTTTCTGCCAGCACCTCTGCCCTTGTTAAAGAGTCGCTTCACAGACCCAAGGCAAAACCTGAAGGTTGGGTGCGTAGGCCCATTACATGACAGCAGCAGCTATGTCCTTTCGGTAATCTTCAAGTTTGCGTACATGATCAATGCATTTTTGCCAGTTGGACTTACTAGTTATAGGATAGCCAGTTTTGTAATGAGTGTTTCAACTCTTTGTTGAGATGGCTATTATTAGAATTTGTTTCTTTACTTCGTTCTATATTTGAGCCATCCCATATAAGTTCAATGGAGTTCAACTAGCTGTAATATGATGGAAATCTCAAAACCTGGTGTCCTACTGCAGCAGCGACTTTATACGACTCCACCGACTTTCCACCGCGACTTTCACTCACAAGGAAAAGCTATAACCTAGCTTGTTTAAGATCTGCGACGTGCTGTTGCGCACGTCGCAGATCTTAAACCAGGGTCAGGACATTTATGCGGGCGGGGCGGGGCAGGCTCAGAGTGGATTTTCGTACAGAAAAGCCACTTACGGTCGAGATTCAAAAAATTTCACTGACGACCCAAAATTGTAGAGGGCCACAAGCTCTCGGGACTGTGGCCTCAAAATTTCATTCAGACCTACACTAAGTCCGCCAGACGCCGGAAACCTCACTTCTCATACAAAATCGCCTCGTTTTTCGGGTAAAAACCTGTTTCCTGGCCACTGGATTTTCCACGTTATTATCTACCCAACGTAGGTGGTTTCAGGGCTGGATACTCGTTAAGGTCTAAGGTCCTATCACCAAACGACAAAAGTCGCAAAAAAACAGCGTAAAGCCGGTCAAAACACGCACGGTCCAAGTCCAGCTGTCATTCGCCTGTGGAAAAATGAACAAGCCAACGCAGTGCGTTGGGACACGTATCCGTAAAATTGGGAAAATGATTAAAAAAAACACGAAATATCTCAAGAACGTGACATGTTAGGAGTAAATGGACTATGCCACTGCGTAGATCTCATCGAACCGGACAGAAAATATTTACGGCATTTTTCTGTTTAGATCAATAGTGTAGTCGGAAAATACCAAAAAACAAACGAGGGCAAAATGTTGTGTCATTTTGCAGCCACCATGTTTTTAAATTTTTATTTACAGCCTGTTTTTTTTTTTTTTTTTTTTTTTACATCACAAAGGACTGGCCAAGGGCACAACAAAAATGTGTAACACAAAGCCTGCTTAATTGCCAGTCCCTATAAAGAAGACAGTAAGATAATAAAAAAAAGGGGTAGGCCAATTTAGTTCGGGAGGCGTCTTGTTACTCTTCTCTTGAAAATATTTAAGTCATAGGAAAGTGAAAACATAGAAACAGGAAGAGAGTTCCAGAGTTTACCAGTGAAAGGGATGAAAGAGTAAAGATACTGATTAACTTGCATTAGGAAGATGGACAGAATAGGAATGAGAATGTGAAGAAAGTCTTGTGCAGCGAGGCCGCGGGAGGGGGGGAGGCATGCAGTTAGCAAGTTCAGAAGAGCAGTTGAGCATGAAAATAACGGTGAGAAGAGAGCAAGAGAAGCAACATTGGGCGGCGGTGATTTAAAGATTGAAGACAGTCAGTCAGAGGAGAGGAGTTGATGAGACGAAAAGCTTTTGACTCGACCCTGTTTTTGGAGAGCTGTATGAGTGGATCCTCCCCAAACATGCGAGACATACTCCATACATGGGCGGATAAGGCCCTGTAGAGAAGCAAGCAATTGGGAGGGAGAAAAAAAAGGACGCAGACGCCACAGGGACACCTAACTTCCTAGAAGCTGTTTTAGCAAGAGATGAGATGTGAGATTTCCAGTTCAGAGTTTTAGTAAAGGATAGTCCTAGAATGTTCATTGTAGCAGAAGGTGACAGTTGAGTGTCATTGAAGAAGAGGGGATAGTTATCTGGAAGGTTTTGTCGAGTAGATAGGTGAAGAAAATTGGGTTTTTGAGGTATTGAACGAAACAAGGTTTGCTTTTTCCCCAATCAGAAATTATACAAAGATCAGAAGTTAGGCGCTCGGTGGCATCTCTCTGTGAATCACTTAGTTCCTGTTGAGTTGGACGTCTAATAAACGACGTTGAAAAATGCAGGGTAGAATCATCAGCGTAGGAGTGGATAGGGCTTTAAGTTAGACTTAGAAGATCATTAATGAATATAATAGAAAGAGTGGATGATAGGACAGAACCCTGGGGAAACCACTATTGATATGATTTAGGAGAACGTCCGTCTACAGTAGCTGCAATATAACTGTTTGAAAGGAAACTTAAGATGAAGGTACAGAGAGAAGGATAGAAACCGAATGAGGGTAGTTTGGAAATTAAAGATTTGTGCCAGACTATCAAAAGCTTTTGATATGTCAAGGACAACAGCAAAAGTTTCACCGAAACCCCTAAAGGAGGATGACCAAGATTCAGTTAAGAAACTAGAAGATCGCCAGTAGATCGCCCTTTACGGAAACCGTACTGACGATCAAATAGAAGATTGTGAGCAGATAGATGCTTTAGAATCTTCTTATAAGTATATATTCAAAAACTTTAGAAAGGCAGGAAGTCAAAGCTATAGGACGGTAGTTTGAAGGATTATAACGGTCACCCTTCTTAGGAACAGGTTGGATGTGAGCAAACTTCCAGCAAGAAGGAAAGGTGGAAGTAGATAGACAAAGACGGAAAAGTTTGACCAGGCAAGTTGCAAGCACAGAAGCACAGTTTTTGAGAACAATAGGGGGACTCCGTCAGGACCGTAAGCCTTCCGAGGATCTAGGCCAGAAAGGGCAAAGGAAACATCATTCCGAAGGATCTTAATGACAGGCATAATATAGTCAGAGGTGGAGGAGAAGGAGGAAAACCCTTCATCAACCAGAGTGGAATTTTTAGCAAAGGTTTGAGCGAAGAGTTCAGCTTTAAAAGTATATGAGACAGCTGTGGAGCCATCTGGGTGAAGCATAGGAGGGAAAGATGCAGAAGAAAAATTGTTAGAGATGCTATTAGCTAGATGCCAGAAGTCACGAGAGGAATTTGATTCGAAAGATTTTGACATTTTCTATGAATGAAAGAGTTTTTAGTAAGTTGAAGTAAAGATTTGGCATGATTACGGGCAGAAATATAAAAGGCATGAGTATCAGGAGATGGATGCTTACGGTGTAGGATATGTGGCAGTACTCCAACTATTGTAGGTTTGTAGGAGATGTGACTACGCCCCATCCCCAACACCTGCCAACATTTGAGGCGTTGCCGTGCATGATTGCCCTCAGGTCTTGCCCTCCTTACAATGGACGGTGTGTGATAGATATGGATCATAATCACATGCCCTTCACTCAACCTTTTNGCTCGTGCGACACGGCCACTTTTAACACACTAAAAAAATCCAAAACCTCAGCTGGTTTTAATCGTTTTTGTTTGGGATCAGTCACTCTACTCGTATTTGAGTTAGAAAAATATTAGACAATGGAAAAGACTGGTGCAAGGAAACCTAAAATATCTAGAAAGAAAAGAGGCGAACTCTCAAAGAAACAGTCTCTCCCAAGAAAACAACGCTTCAGATCTAAATGGCTTGAAGGTAAGTCAATTTGCGTGTTCATGTAGCAACTTCAGGTTCTTGGAACCACCTTAATTGTCTCTGTGCAATTCAATACAATATTGTAGAATAATGAGCAGGTTTACACATTCGCATTCTCATACTACACTATTATACAATGATGACAGCATCATGTAACCATTATTACCATTTCCTTCACTGTATATTATATTCACATGGTACTTGTAAGTGAAGAATATTAGGCAAAGTCAATGCTTAACTCGTTATATAATATACATTTTCTGATCATCATTAATCTGGTCCCCGATGTTCCACTTAAAAAAAAAAACGAAATGTGCATTGCTTTTTTTAACATTTTGTTTATTTCATGTAGGGATAGGCGTGGGGATATTGGCATTGTACGTAGGGACACGTTAGGCACTTTTCATGGTTTCTGTAAAGATATTTGGACCAAATATGAGTGTTTTTAGTTGACAACTTGGCACCACTGCACGCACCGCGCTACCAAACCTTTAGTCTTCCCGGAGCCGTCGGTGGGAGAGCACGCTCGCTCGGTATTCACCTCGCTATGCAGTACCCGCAGGGTGGCGCGGTTGGTAGAGTTACTGACTAGAGTTTGCAGAGTCCCTGCGCATTCGGTCAGCGGTTCTAGTCCACCAAGTTCGGTCCTTGCGTGGTGGCTTTTTGTATAGTCAATAACCTTGTAGTTGGTACTTGCAAAGTGTCTAGATAGGATCAAAGTATCTTATCTTATCGCTATGCAATAAACATTCCCACACGTGGAAAGTTTTGCTGCTGGTGTTTCAAGAGTTTCTGCCAGCACCTCTGCCCTTGTTAAAGAGTCGCTTCACAGACCCCAAGGCGAACCCTGAAGGTTGGGTGCGTAGGCCCATTACATGACAGCAGCAGCTATGTCCTTTCGGTAATCTTCAAGTTTGCGTACATGATCAATGCATTTTTGCCAGTTGGACTTACTAGTTATAGGATAGCCAGTTTTGTAATGAGTGTTTCAACTCTTTGTTGAGATTGGCTATTATTAGAATTTGTTTTCTTTACTTCGTTCTATATTTGAGCCATCCCATATAAGTTCAATGGAGTTCAACTAGCTGTAATATGATGGAAATCTCAAAACCTGGTGTCCTACTGCAGCAGCGACTTTATACGACTCCACCGACTTTCCACCGCGACTTTCACTCACAAGGAAAAGCTATAACCTAGCTTGTTTAAGATCTGCGACGTGCTGCTGCGCACGTCGCAGATCTTAAACCAGGGTCAGGACATTTATGCGGGGCGGGGCGGGGCAGGCTCAGAGTGGATTTTCGTACAGAAAAGCCACTTACGGTCGAGATTCAAAAAATTTCACTGACGACAAAGTTGTAGAGGGCCACAAGCTCTCGGGACTGTGGCCTCAAAATTTCATTCAGACCTACACTAAGTCCGCCAGACGCCGGAAACCTCACTTCTCATACAAAATCGCCTCGTTTTTCGGGTAAAAACCTGTTTCCTGGCCACTGGATTTTCCACGTTATTATCTACCCAACGTAGGTGGTTTCAGGGCTGGATACTCGTTAAGGTCTAAGGTCCTATCACCAAACGACAAAAGTCGCAAAAAAACAGCGTAAGCCGGTCAAACACGCACGGTCCAAGTCCAGCTGTCATTCGCCTGTGGAGAATGAACAAGCCAACGCAGTGCGTTGGGACACGTATCCGTAAAATTGGGAAAATGATTAAAAAAAACACGAAATATCTCAAGAACGTGACATGTTAGGAGTAAATGGACTATGCCACTGCGTAGATCTCATCGAACCGGACAGAAAATATTTACGGCATTTTTCTGTTTAGATCAATAGTGTAGTCGGAAAATACCAAAAAACAAACGAGGGCAAAATGTTGTGTCATTTTGCAGCCACCATGTTTTAAAAATTTTTTACAGCCTGTTTTTTTTTATTTATTTTTTTACATCACAAAGGACTGGCCAAGGGCACAACAAAAATGTGTAACACAAAGCCTGCTTAGTTGCCAGTCCCTATAAAGAAGACAGTAAGATAATAAAAAAAAGGGGTAGGCCAATTTAGTTCGGGAGGCGTCTTGTTACTCTTCTCTTGAAAATATTTAAGTCATAGGAAAGTGAAAACATAGAAACAGGAAGAGAGTTCCAGAGTTTACCAGTGAAAGGGATGAAAGAGTAAAGATACTGATTAACTTGCATTAGGAAGATGGACAGAATAGGAATGAGAATGTGAAGAAAGTCTTGTGCAGCGAGGCCGCGGGAGGGGGGGAGGCATGCAGTTAGCAAGTTCAGAAGAGCAGTGAGCATGAAAATAACGGTAGAAGAGAGCAAGAGAAGCAACATTGCGGCGGTGATTTAAAGATTGAAGACAGTCAGTCAGAGGAGAGGAGTTGATGAGACGAAAAGCTTTTGACTCGACCCTGTTTAGGAGAGCTGTATGAGTGGATCCTCCCCAAACATGCGAGACATACTCCATACATGGGCGGATAAGGCCCCTGTAGAGAGCAAGCAATTGGGAGGGAGAAAAAAAAGGACGCAGACGCCACAGGACACCTAACTTCCTAGAAGCTGTTTTAGCAAGAGATGAGATGTGAGATTTCCAGTTCAGAGTTTTAGTAAAGGATAGTCCTAGAATGTTCATTGTAGCAGAAGGTGACAGTTGAGTGTCATTGAAGAAGAGGGATAGTTATCTGGAAGGTTTTGTCGAGTAGATAGGTGAAGAAATTGGGTTTTTGAGGTATTGAACGAAACAAGGTTTGCTTTGCCCCAATCAGAAATTATACAAAGATCAGAAGTTAGGCGCTCGGTGGCATCTCTCTGTGAATCACTTAGTTCCTGTTGAGTTGGACGTCTAATAAACGACGTTGAAAAATGCAGGGTAGAATCATCAGCGTAGGAGTGGATAGGGCTTTAAGTTAGACTTAGAAGATCATTAATGAATATAATAGAAAGAGAGTGGATGATAGGACAGAACCCTGGGGAACACCACTATTGATAGATTTAGGAGAACTCCGTCTACAGTAGCTGCAATATAACTGTTTGAAAGGAAACTTAAGATGAAGGTACAGAGAGAAGGATAGAAACCGAATGAGGGTAGTTTGGAAATTAAAGATTTGTGCCAGACTATCAAAAGCTTTTGATATGTCAAGGACAACAGCAAAAGTTTCACCGAAACCCCTAAAGGAGGATGACCAAGATTCAGTTAAGAAAGCTAGAAGATCGCCAGTAGATCGCCCTTTACGGAAACCGTACTGACGATCAAATAGAAGATTGTGAGCAGATAGATGCTTTAGAATCTTCTTATTAAGTATATATTCAAAAACTTTAGAAAGGCAGGAAGTCAAAGCTATAGGACGGTAGTTTGAAGGATTATAACGGTCACCCTTCTTAGGAACAGGTTGGATGTGAGCAAACTTCCAGCAAGAAGGAAAGGTGGAAGTAGATAGACAAAGACGGAAAAGTTTGACCAGGCAAGTTGCAAGCACAGAAGCACAGTTTTTGAGAACAATAGGGGGGACTCCGTCAGGACCGTAAGCCTTCCGAGGATCTAGGCCAGAAAGGGCAAAGGAAACATCATTCCGAAGGATCTTAATGACAGGCATAATATAGTCAGAGGGTGGAGGAGAAGGAGGAACAAGCCCTTCATCAACCAGAGTGGAATTTTTAGCAAAGGTTTGAGCGAAGAGTTCAGCTTTAAAAGTATATGAGACAGCTGTGGAGCCATCTGGGTGAAGCATAGGAGGGAAAGATGCAGAAGAAAAATTGTTAGAGATGCTATTAGCTAGATGCCAGAAGTCACGAGAGGAATTTGATTCAGAAAGATTTTGACATTTTCTATGAATGAAAGAGTTTTTAGTAAGTTGAAGTAAAGATTTGGCATGATTACGGGCAGAAATATAAAAGGCATGAGTATCAGGAGATGGATGCTTACGGTGTAGGATATGTGGCAGTACTCCAACTATTGTAGGTTTGTAGGAGATGTGACTACGCCCCATCCCCAACACCTGCCAACATTTGAGGCGTTGCCGTGCATGATTGCCCTCAGGTCTTGCCCTCCTTACAATGACGGTGTGTGATAGATATGGATCATAATCACATGCCCTTCACTCACAGCAATTCTGGTTCTCAAATCATCTAGCGACCAGAAATACATGTGTTATGCGTATATAATTACCGTTGTTCCCCCACGACAGTCCCGGCGTGTGCACTCAGTAGCTCCTGACTATTACATTTCCATCCAATGATGGATTCCAGGGGTAGAATAGATGTTCGAAGGAACATGCGCGACTCCGCGTTTGCTACCAAAAGTTGCCGGTATCAGGCATCAAATGGTAGCAAAATACCAAAAGATGCCGGAAGAAGTGTTCGTGTGACACGACCTTAAGGCTATGTCACACGGAAACTTTTTCCGGCATCTTTTGGTATTTTGCTACCATTTGACCCCTTTGGGTTTTTTGGGTAGCAAACGCAGAGTCGCGAAATTCGTTCTTTTGCCACCAGTACTGGCACTTTGTTTTACTTTTCGGAGCAGCCGGCCCGCAAAAATTGTACAACTACACTTTTCAGTGAAATAAAGAAAAATGACCATCTGGTGGACAAGAGATGGTGTAGATCTCTGTGTAATTTTAGGGAAAATGTGCTTTTAACGGGGAAATAGCGTATTTTTTTGTATAGTAAAAATAATATAGTGTAGATGAGGGAGAAAAAAAAAGTTTTTGGTAGGTGGGTGGAGAAAAAAATGGGTTTTTACTCTATATTACAAGACACGTGCATATTGTTAAATCGTGTTATTTATATTATTTCGTAGGGGATTTAATAATATTTAAAGTTTTGAGTTGTGAAATTATGAGGGAAAAGTTGATAAGAACTATTTAAAAGGCTGCGTGTGTTTTACTATAAAAACGGGGAAAATTTAAAATAGGCTGCGTGTGTTTTACTATGAAAGGGGGGATAATTATTTGATTGTTTTTTTATTTGATTTGGGAAATACAAGAGGTTTTTGAGTGGTTTTTTTATGGTTATCAAGGGAAATTTGAAGGGGGGAAGGAAACATTTAAAAATGCCAGTAGAAGCAGAGTAGAAAGGGAAAAAAAATAAAATCTTCGACTCTGGTAGGAAATCCCTGTCCCGAAACACTGTGTGCAACACGCGACTTTTTCCACCACTACGGGGATCTTTTGGTAGCAAAAACCAAAAGATGCGGAAAAAATCGCTCGTGTGACAGGCCTTAACATCATAACATAGCTGTTTTTAAAACGTTTGGGGGTCGCATCTACCTCCCTAGTTTGGGTTTAGAAAAAATTAGACAAAGGAAAAAAACGGTGCAAAGGAAAACCCAAAATATCTAGAAAGAAAAAAGGGGGAACTCTCAAAAGAAGACAAATCTCTCCCCCAAAAAAACAAGCTTCGATCTAAAGGCGAAGGTAAATTTAAATTAGCTTTTCATGTGCACTTCAGGGTTTTTGGAAAACCCCTTAATTGTTCTGTCATTTCAATACAAAATTGTAGAAGTGGCAGGTTGTACACCCTTTCGCCATTTCCTTCATACTACACTATTATACAATGAGAACGCTCATTTTACACCATTATTACCATTTCCTTCCTGATATTTTATTCACATGGCTTGTAAGTGAAGAAATTAGGCAAAAGTCAAAGTTTAACTCGTTATATTAAAAATTTTCGATCATCATTAAACTGGCCCCAATGTTCCACTTATAAAAAACCCTTATGTGATTCTTGTTTTAAAAAATTTGGTTTATTTTTGTAGGACAGGCGTGGGGATATTACATTGTAGTGGGCACGTAGGCACTTTTTAGGTTTATAGAGATTTTGGACCAAATGATGTTTTGAGTTGAACCAGGTTGTTAACTGTACGATAATTATCGTATTTGTACGATAATTTGACATCTGTCGATGTACGATGATGGTTGTGAAACGTACACGAAAATACGTAATTGGCTACAAAATTATTACTTGTCTAAAAAAATGATAAAAACCGGGGGAAAAATTTTAAAAAAAAAATAGTTGATTTTGTTTTTGAGCTTATTTAACTAAATTGGAGCTGACCAAATCTGTAGTCATTTTTTTCTAGCCTCAAGTTTTTTTTCCCACTTACCCTCCGATAACAAAATTCCACTTGGATTTTAAAACTTGCCCGCTGATTACGATTTGACTCACGAGAGCTATTTTCACTTGTTTTTGCAGGTTACAAATTGGAGACAGTCGGTGAAGGTGTGTGCGCTCCCCAATAGGTCAGTACTATCAATATCTGCAAACAAAGTAGGTTAAGGGGTTAGGGGGATTTTTTGCTTTTCCTTTAACCCTTTTTAAAAACATACCTTTTAATTTCTATTTTGTTGTATGCGTTTATTTTTGTTTCAAAACTTTTAAAAATTCCAGCTTATGTTTTATTTACTAGGTTATATTTCTTTGTTTCAGATCATTCTGCTCCTTTCTACGCTCTCGTAAAAGCCCCAAACAACCCTGACTCCTTTGCTATAATGTTAGTTTTTCCCATTCCCCAAATCGAGGGGAAGATCCGTATTTGCAAACAACATATTTCGCATTTTTTAAGTGAAATCGGTGATCAAAACAAAAGGGGCCCCCCAAAAGGGCCCTTCAACCAAAAAGTTGGGGGCAAAGGTTTTTTTTGGGGAGGAAAAAAAAAACCCANCCATAGTGGGCTAAATGACTCCGTGTTGGGGAAATGATAGGTGGGCGAATGTCATGTGGCGAAATGACGGATACCAACCTAACCATTACTGTCGGCAATTTTTTCCGATTTGTGTAGGACAAAAATATCGGTAGACACAGTACCATGCAGGTACCATGAGGCAAGGATGGGTAATGTCACCATGGTTATGCAACTTGTTTATGGATGGATAATGAGATAATCAAAGCAAAGGTTGGTGATGTTGGTATAGACTCAAGAGTATTCATTGGCTCGTCAAGTAACACTTAAACCATGATGTAGCACTACTTATTATGAGGAAAGACAACAAAAGGAACTCAATTAATAAGGTATTTTAATACTATCATAACCATTAATATGTACAGCCTACAAAGAGAAGACTACGACGAGGAAAAAAAATCGAGTTGTTTTGGGAAAAATTTGATATTCCAGGTGCTATATTTCCGTGCTCGCTGACAACATAGAGAAGGCCTGAGATGAGGGTTTGATGTGCGAAGGCTTCTAAACCAGGAAAACAGTCACAGCAGAGTCTCATTAAGAAGTAAGCAAGTGGTAGGGACACATTACGTACCTACCAGTTGCTTACCTTTTGACGAGGCTCTGTTATGACTCTGTTTTCTTTGTTTAGAAGCCTCTGCACATCAGCCATTACCTCAGGTCTTCTCTATAGTGTTGTCAGCGAGAACAGCGCACAGTAATATAGCACCTGGAATATCAATTTCGCGCAAAATAACTCGAAATTCTTCCATCGCCGTAGTTTTCCCTTCGTAGGTCCACCCGCGGCGACCCCGCCTTATCCCCACAATGCACCGATGTAAACAAACCGTGACGTAGTTATGGGTAGGGTCCATTAGCGTGTTCATGTAGCAACTTCAGGTTCTTGGAACCACCTTAATTGTCTCTGTGCAATTTCAATACAATATTGTAGAATGATGAGCAGGTTGTACACCATTTCGCCATTTCCTTCATACTACACTATTATACAATGATGAACAGCATCATTGTACACCATTATTACCATTTCCTTCACTGTATATTATATTCACATGGTACTTGTAAGTGAAGAATATTTGGCAAAGTCAATGTTTAACTCGTTATATAATATACATTTTCTGATCATCATTAATCTGGTCCCTAATGTTCCACTTTATAAAAAAACGTTATGTGCATTTCTTGTTTTAACATTTGGTTTATTTCATGTAGGCACAGGCGTGGGGATATTGGCATTGTACGTAGGGACACGTTAGGCACTTTTCATGGTTTCTATAGAGATATTTGGACCAAATATGAGTGTTTTGAGTTGACACCAGAGTTGTTAACTGTACGATAATTATCGTATTTGTACGATAATTTGACTATCTGTACGATGTACGATGCATGGTTGTGAATCGTACACGAAAATACGATAATTGGCTCACAAATATAATTACATTATAGTCATACACAAATGATAATCGCTCAAAAAAAAAAAAAAAAAACTGTATGTCAACTTCCACGAAAGAGAGAGAGAGTTTTGAGTTTGACTTTTGGTCCTTTGTATGACATGGACTTGGAGCGTTGCTTGCCGCATTGGAACGCAGATTGTGAGAGGGTACTCCCTATCATGTGGCGAGGATGGGCGTCGAGGCTGTGTGGTAGTGGTACGCAGCGCTCTCCCGCACCGTCGGATTGAGGACCCCGTGGACTGTGGCGAGGGCGTGGAGGTGATGGCAGTGCAGCTGGAGCTTCCAGGCCTCCCACTGACTGTATACAACATATACAGCAGCTGGAGGAGGCAACTGGAGGCCGATGAGTTGCTCTCCCTCGCCACACACAGCAGCGTCCTCGTGGGTGGCGACTTCAACGCCCACCACCCGATGCTGCAGTCTGTCTCCCCCACCAACCGTGCGGGCCGCCACCTAGCCGGGGTTTGCTGGAGGAGGTGCCGGAAAATTGTCCTCCTAAACACCGGGGTGCCCACCCACGTCCGGGGTGGCAGGCTGGACCTCACCTTGATCTCCAGTGACCTGGCACCGGACGCCTCCTGGCAGGTCCACCCCACTTTGACCAGCGACCACTATGCAGTCGCCACAACACTGCAGGTCACCCGGCCGCTGCCACAGCTCCCGCCGCCGCGGTGGAATATACAGCGGGCGGACTGGGCATTGTTTCGGGCCCACCCTGCCCAGTGGTGGGCCACCTACGAGCCGCCGGAGGATCTGGACCAGTGTGAAAGCGAACTGACGTTGGCCATTGAGAGGGCGGCGGAGGCAGCCATACCACGGAAGGTCCCCGTCGCCGGTCGCAGGTACAACCAGAACTGGTGGTTCTACAACCAGGAGGTGCGGGAACAGAACCACATGGTTAACATCCACCGGAAGTTGTACAGCAGGCGGCCGACACCCAACAATCTGGAGCTGCGCGTGGGGTTTGTGAGGCACGCTCGGCAGGTCACGGGGCGGGTTGGGAGGCCAAATGGCTCGAATGGTGCGCAGGTTTTAACCAACACACCAAGCTGGCCGAGCTGTGGGGCAAGGTGAGGACTGCCTCCGGAAAGAGACCTCCCCGCCCTCCACCCCACCCTCAGCCGTTACAGGGAGGCCGAGCGCCTGGTGGAGATGTTTGTCTCGAGGGGTAGCAGCGACCAACTCCCCGCCCGGGGACCAGCGGCTGCAGGTTCAGCTTCAACCTGTGCGCGAGGCTGTCATCGGCGCCGCTCGCGCTCGCCCCGACGCCACTGATCAGCCCTTCACTTCCCGGGAGCTGGTAAGGGCCAGGAAGGGACGGGACACCGCTCGGGCGCTGACGGAAATCACCTACTCGATGCTGGCCCACGCTGGGGCGGGGGGGAGGCGGCACTCCTGGCCCTGATCAACTCCTCCTGGCTGGCCGGCCGCTTGCCCTCGGCGTGGAAGGAGGCCGACATCCAGCCCATCCCTAAGCCCAGGGAACCCATCAAGCCGCGCCCAATCTCCCTGATGAGCTGCACGGCCAAGACGGCGGAGAGGATGGTGCTGACCGCCTCCTGTGGCGCCTGGGAGACCTCCACCAACACATCTTCGGCTTCACCACAGGGGTGGGCACCTCCAACAGCGTCATGGCCCTCCTGGCCCAAATCGACAACCGCCCTGCTGTCGCCGTCTTCCTTGACCTGGAGAAGGCGTTTGAGCTGGCCAACGCCCACGCCACCCTGGCCGCGCTGGTGCGGCGGGGCGTGCGGGGCAGACTCCTCGCCTGGATTGAGGATTACCTCTGGCACCGCCGTGCCAGGGTCAGGTTCAGGGGCGCAAATCCAGTACAGGGAGCTGGAGAACGGCACGCCGCAGGGCGGGGTCCTAAGCCCCACCCTTTTCAACCTCCTGATGGAGCAGCTGGTCGGCCTGCCGTTCCGGGAGGGCACGGCACTTCTCAGCTACGCCGACGACTTGGTCCTGGTCGTCACTGGCCGGGGTGACCGGGTGGCTTGACCCAGCAAGCCCTTGACCTGGTCAGTTGCAAGTGCAGAGCTGGGGTCTCAAGATATCGGCTGAGAAGTCCAAGGCCATGGTGTTCAAGGCCGCTGCCCCCCGGTCTGTCCTCTACAGATACAGGGCATCAGGCTGGCTTGGCCCCACGCCTTCCAGTACCTCGGAATGTGGCTTGACCGGGGCCTCCACTTCACTACTCAGGTAAAAGTATCTGAGGGAGAGGGCTGAGACCGGGCTCAACGTCATGAGGGCCATGACGAGGACACACGCCGGGGCCACGTCATCAGTGCATGCGCCTCTTCTACGTGCACACTGTGCCGCGCCCTTGTAGACTACAGCGCGCCCGTGCTTGTCTCTTATCGCTCACTCAGCAGAGGAAGTTAGAGGTCCTTCAGAACCGAGCTTTGAGGACCTGCTGGGGGCACCGCGCTGGGCAAACACCCGCGTCATGCAGGCGGAGGCACGTTTGGTGCCCCTAGCCACCAGGGTTCGACAGATCGTGGCCTGTCGGGTGGCCAAGATCCTCTGCCAGGCAAGGGAGTCTGTCGCGCGGGACAGGCTGTGCAGGGTCTTGCCACAGGAGCAGCGTGACCTATCGCGGGGCAACACCTGGCTGCAGAGGGTGGCAGACGCCGGCCATCCACCTCCTCCCCGGCCACACCCACCTGCTGCTGGACGGACCTGACCGCCCCCCGCTGTCAACTACGTCGCTCCGCCACCGTGGCAGCCCTCTGCCGCCCAGGTGATTATCGCCACACTGCCGGCCGCGAAGGCGTTGTGCACGCGGGAGGAGCTGAGGCAGCACGCCCTGCGGGCGGTGGCGCACGCCAATGTTCCCAGCAGCGTCGCCCTGCAGGTGGTGGCGCACGCCAATGTTCCCAGCAGCGTCGCGGTCGCTATCTACTACACCGACGGCTCCTTTGACCCTGAGAGAGGCCGGACAGGTGCTGCGGTGGTTACGGGCGGTGAGGTGCTGTCCTGGAGGACACCCGACCATTGCTCCACGCTGCAGACGGAGCTGGTGGCGATAGAGCGCGCCCTACAGCACGCCCTGGGCCGACAGGAGGAGGTTGTGGTGATTCACACCGACTCCATGTCTGCCCTGAAAGGTCCTACGGCAGCCCCGCACACCGATGGACCAACGTGCAGCTCACCACCGCCATCCTGGGCCACATCCAGGGCCTCGCCGCGCAGGGGCGCTGTGTAAGGTTCAACTGGGTGCCCAGCCACAATAGGCGTCCGTGGCAACGAGGCGGCCGATGAGGCGGCCCGGGAGGCCACCAGACATCCAGCGGTGGCCTTGACTGTCTTACCCAGCATCCAAGGGGCCAAGGTACTGGCCAGACGCGCTGCCATCTGTGCCGCAGAACAACAGTATCGCCAGCTGGTGCAGACATCGAGGCAGGCAGCCTGGCACAAACAAGCCACGAAAAACAACGAGCCGTTACGCCCCGCCCAGCAGCTGTCCCGAGCCGAGGAGGTCGTTCTACACCGACTTCGGCTTGGCTACGTAACCCTGGATGAGCTGAGGGACGGGTTTGAGGAGCGGCCGTGTGAGCACTGTCCTCATATGACCCCCCATCCCCTGACCCACTACCTGCTTTCCTGTCCCGCTACAGAGCGGCTCAGACAGTGCGTCGGCCCGGAAAGCGCGGCTGCCCTCGTACGGCAGTTTCAGAAAAATCTGCCCCTGCTGCTGGAGGTGGCGCGTGCCGCCCCACCCCCCCGATGAACACTAAGGAGCGGGAGTGACCTCACGCCCCGCCCACCTGTGACCTGACTGTGGCTGCGGCTACAGCGGCGGGCTGATGCCCGCTCATTTATTACTGGCTGTATGTGTATGTATGTGTATGTGTATGTATGTGCATATGTATATGTATATGTATATATATTTATGTAATAGATGTAAATCAATAAAAAAGAAAGAAAAAAAAAAGAGGGTATTTAGCAAGGTTAACCTTACCAAGACAAAGATTATAAACTGATTTCTAACGGGAACCATACTTGGTTCTCTACGCAGCGCAGTGTGTAAGGGAAAAGGCAGATTGTGTTACTTTCATTCCTACACATGATATGATAAGTCGATGACAACTGACACACTAATTAAAAGCGCCACCTGACACAGGGCATAAAATAAGAGAGGAGGAACAGGAATTCCTCTTTTCTTATGAGAATGATAGCTAGAGTTCTAGAATACATTTTTGGGGCGTTATGATGCGTTATATTTATTTTATTTTATTTTATTTTATTTATTATTGTCGTTAAAAAAATATTTTTGATGTGTGAAATGTGTCAAGATTTGATATTTTATTTATTTTGGTGAAAAGTGGAAATATTTTTACATGTGGAACGCTGAATTCAATGAAGTAAAAAGTCATTTACAGACTATAATATTTTACCTAAGGTTGTACGATAATCTATCTGAAAATACGATAATTCTGGTGACCCGGTACGACAATGCGGGCTTCAAAAGTTCCCATCCCTGGTTGGCACCACTGCACGCGCCGCGCTACCAAATCTTCAGTCTTCCCGGAGCCGTCGGTGGGAGAGCCGGCTCGCTCGGTGTTCACCTCGCTATGCAGTACCCGCCAGGGTGGCGCGGTTGGTAGAGTTACTGGCTAGAGTTTGCAGAGTCCCTGCGCATTCGGTCAGCGGTTAGAGTCCACCAAGTTCGGTCCTTGCGTGGTGGCTCTTTGTATAGTCAATAACCTTGTAGTTGGTACTTGCAAAGTGTCTAGATAGGATCAAAGTATCTATCTTATCTTATCGCTATGCAGTAAACATTCCCACATGTGGAAAGTTTTGCTGCTGGTGTTTCAAGAGTTTCTGCCAGCACCTCTGCCCTTGTTAACTTCCTGCTCCAATTTTATGGAGTTCCAAAAATCGTTGGCCGCACTAAGGCACAGCTCTTCTTCTATCAATTTTTTCATCTCATTTTCTAGAGACTCCCTCCTATTGTTGAAATGATCCTTGATTTCCCTGGGAGTTGGAGGCCTGGTGAAATCTTTGAACGCCTCAGCAATATGGTTTCTTTTAGCCGGTGATAATTGGCCTCGTTCCATTAATTTTTTGCGGGACAAGCTTATTAGGGAAGAAGCCAGTCGCTCTATCCCGCCTGGGTCAAGTGCATCATCTTCATCTGCACCATCAGATTCTTCCTCTTCCGAATCCTCCATCATGACCCATGAGATTGAGGAGAAAGATCTGGTGATAAATTCATAGTATAAATGGACGGCTCACCCAATCTATGTAAAAAAATAAAAATATATAATACAAAATATATAAAATGCACATGCATAGTGTGGAAAGAATATATATTACCTATATTAGTCATTCTTGTAAACCTGTGTCGGAGCCGCTTGGGGGACTGCCTGTCTGGAAGCATGCTCCCTTTCTTCGTTTCCACATCCGTCAGGGTGGAGCTGCAACCTGTATGATAGGCAAGAAAGTATGTGCCAGTGAGAAGGCAAATAATAAGACTCATTAAGTAGACAAATCATTGCAGATAGAAAAACTAGGCAAAAGTTTAACTAACTTGGCGTGGAAGGAAAGAAGTGTGTTTTCTTCTTCTGTACCTTCATTTTTAACATCTCATTTTGCAATAATTGTTCCTCTCCAGAGGAACAAGTGTCACCTTTACGCTTTAAATTGCGGTAGTGTTTTTTTACATCAAAAGTCACATCTGCATCCGAATCGTCGTATGACGACTCGGATAGTCCGCTTCCGCTCTGTCCGCTATCTTCCATTTTATCCTGTTTTAGTATCCACAAGCTTGTGAATTATACTTTTATACCTGAAATGATAAATATTTTAAAACCAGGTTTAGGTAGTTAAAGAGTGCCCAAGAGTAGGCGTGTTTGGCTATGTTGGTCCACGGCACAAAGCTATGTGCACCCTCAGTGAGGGCTCTCCCATCCGCCACCCGGGAGAACGCGCCTCTTATCTACGCCGTATAGCCCCAGCGCGGGGACATTTTTGTCCATCCACCTTCCTTCCCCTCGAATCCCAACAAATTGAGTCAAATTAGGCATTGTGAGCAAGCACTGTTACTTAACACATTTGGAAACCTTAAAAAAAAAATCTATCAGGTGCTCAGCAAGTTTTTCTGGCTTTTATTTACTGCCCCCAACGAGGCGCTTCAAATAAGCTTCAAATCACTTTTATAGGTGCCATACTTTATAAGATAGGTTTGGCCGTGGCACGGTGCTATTTTAACCCACATGTTACTTACAGGACTGTGTTTCCTTAACAAACTCAATGGAAAAGATAAAAAAAGTGCGGTCTTAATGATGGCTCATGTTACCTGTGTACCTGAGCATGCCTCATACTGCAGTATTGAGACTTCCACAAGCTGTACACTGACTGGAACCGTAATCAGCATGTCAAAATACCCATGCCTATAGATTTTCAGGACCGTGGTCGATTTCTTTCTTGGTGAGTCGCCGATGCTACCTAATACAGGTGAGCAGGCCAAGTTTCAAACCCGTTTAAGTACCCTTCAATTTTCTTGGAATCAAATTTCCTTCAAAATTCTGATACTAGACCACCGTGCAGGCATCTTACCCGAAATTCAGCTCAAAATATCAAATAATATAGGTTTCTTGACTTCCTAAACTTTTCGAATGATTCAAGTAATTGATCCTATAGTATTCGTAGAGTTAGTACGTCTTTTCTAAAATCTTTGGTATGGGTGGGAAAAAGTTGTATTTGGGTTCATTCCAAAGCCCATTTAGCGACCCACAATGCACACTGTTTCGTGTCCCTGGCTCAATTAGTTTGGTCGCAAGAGCCGATGGTAAAATACAACCGTCCGTGAAAAGTGCTCAGATACTACCAGAGACTAATTGAATTGATTAATAACTCCGTCAGTTTTCATCGGATCGTCTCGAAAATGGTATTAATCGACGTCCCAGGTCGATTACACCCTGATAGGCTACTTTTAAAAGTTGTCGTAATGCGCAGTCTTGATGTTGCTACCAGTCGCAATATGAAGTCCCGCGACGGTCTAAACCCAGCTCACGTTCCCTGTTGGTGGGTGAACAAGCCAACGCAGTGTGTTGGGATACGTATCAGAAAAATTGGGAAAATGATTTTAAGAAAACGAAGTATCTCTAGAACGTGACATGTTAGGACTAAACGGACTATTCCACTGCGTAGATCTCATCGAACCGGTCATAAACTATTTACGGCATATTTTTGTTGAGATCAATAGTGTAGTTGGAAAATGCCAAAATAGAAATGACGGCAACATTTTGTGGAATTTAGCAGCCAGCAGGTTTTTTTATTTTTATTTACATATATAAGTAAAAATGTATGAAGTATAAATTGTGTATAATGACGGTGTAAGTACTTATTATTAAATGTAATTTTCCCAGTGATGGATATTAGTGGAGATAGAGTAATGTTTGTATGCATTTATAGGGCGTAAATAAACAAAATGATGGAAGAAATAGCTTTAAGGTTCGAATATCGACAAACAAAGGCCAGATTCGTGATCGCCATGAGTAGAAGCCCCTATAAACCGAGTTTCATCCAAATAGGGAGATATTTATTTCCGCCCAAAATCTGCAGGCTATGGTCCAGGATTTTTTTTCGGAAATCACATTTTCATTAATATCACAGTAACCATACACGTAAGGAGAAAATGGTATAGAACATAAAAGATGCAGCTCTTGAAGGCCAATCCGATGGTATATCCAGAAGTGAAATTCATGCATAAATAAAGGCACAAATCAATAATTTTTAAAAACTTAAAAAAACGATATATCTCGAGAATGTGACATGTTAGGACTTAACGGACTATGCCATTGCATTGATCTCTTTGAACCGGACAAAAAGTATTGATGTCTTTTTTCAGTTTAGATCAATAGTTTAGTAGGAAAAGGCCAAAAACCAAATGAGGCCAAAATTTTGAGGAATTTTGCAGCCAGAAAAAAAGATTTTTGTTATTAACATATATACGTTTAAATGATCTCAGTAATAATTGTGTATAATGACGCATTGAATACTTGTTATTCAATGTAATTTTCCCAATGATGAATATTAGTGGAGATTGAGTAATGTTTGTATGTATTTATAGGGCGTAAATAAGCAAACAGATGGAAGAAATAGCTTTAAGGTTCGAATATCGACAAACAAAGGCCAGATTCGTGATCGCCATGAGTAGAAGCCCCTATAAACCGAGTTTCATCCAAATAGGGAGATATTTATTTCCGCCCAAAATCTGCAGGCTATGGTCCAGGTTTTTTTTTCGGAAATCACATTTTCATTAATATCACAGTAACCATACACGTAAGGAGAAAATGGTATAGAACATAAAAGATGCAGCTCTTGAAGGCCGATCCGGAGGTATATGCGGAAGTGAAATTCATGCAGAAATGAAGGCACAAATTAATTTTTTTTTTAAACTTTAAAAAACTATATATCTCGAGAATGTGACATGTTAGGACTTAACGGACTATGCCATTGCATAGATCTCTTCGAACCGGACAAAAAGTATTTATGTCTTTTTTCAGTTTAGATCAATAGTTTAGTCGGAAAAGGCCAAAAACCAAATGAGGGCCATAATTTTAGGATTTTTGTAGCCAGAAATATGGATTTATTTTATTTACATATACACGTAAAAATGATCTCAGTAATAATTGTGTATAATGACGCAATAAATAATTGTTACTTTATGTAATTTTCCCAGTGATGAATATTAGTGGAGATGGAACAAAAATTGTATGCATTTATATACAGGAAAAATATATGAATTCTTTTATTTACATATATACGTACAAACAATCTCAGTAATAACTGTGTATAATGACAGTATATATAATTGTTACTCTATATAATTTCCCCAATAATGAATATTTGTTGATCGGTAAAAACCGTACGCTAATATTCATACCGTAACTCCCAAAGCGTAAGTCGTAGAGCATTTGTAATATAGAAGCAAAAGATAGTAAACCCTACGTTGCTTCTAATATGTTAACGGTCATTGAGCCTACAAAAGTCGTATAAACTCGTCACAAGGAGAGTAACGTTAAATCCATACCTGGCAACTCGCGAACAAAAATCACAGACCATTGGTGATGGTTTCCGCTAGACTGGCAATGGGTGCACAACAAAACATGTGTTAGAGAAGTTGGCCTTTAAATGTCCAATGAACGCGTGACAACCAAAAAACCGTAAAATCCATACCTGGCAACTCGAGAAATAAAAATCACCGAAGAAATTGGACGGCTTTTTAGAACATCACATTTGACGTAGAACAAAACATGTATTCCAACTGTAGGCCCTAACATTTCAAATAAACGCTGCAGAACGCAAAACACGGTCTAAGCCCAGCTCACGTTCCTCTATTATATATATATAGCGTGGATTTATGCGGGGCGGGGCGGGGCAGGCTCAGAGGGGTTTATCGTACAGTAAAGCCACTTACGGTCGAGATTCAAGAAATTTCACTGAAGACAAAGTTGTATAGGGCCAAAAGGTCTATCGGAAGTGTTGTGTCATCATTTCATTCAGACCTACACTAAGTCCGCCACACGCCACGAAGCTCACCTGAAAACCACAATAATTCACTTTAAACTCACAGTAAAGCCACTTAAGTTCGAGATTCGATATATTTTACTGAAGACAAAGTTGTAGAGCGTAGAAAACTCTAGCGGAAATGTGGTATTAATGTGCTAATAATATTATAAATTATAATTAATAATTAATATTTTTTGATCGGGAAGCTAATATTCATACTCTAACTCCCAAACCGTAAGTTGTAGAGCGTTTGTACATGAAAGACAAAAGATAGTAAATCATACGTTGCTTCAAATATGTCCAAGGTCATTGTACCGACAAAAGTCGCATAAACGCGTCACAACGAAAACACCGTAAAATTCATACGTGGCAACTCGCGAACCGAGAGTCACAGACCATTGTTGATGGTTTCCACTAAACCGGCAATGGCCATTCAACAAAACATGTATTACAAACGTTGGCCCTTAGATGTCCAATGAACGCGTCACAACCAAAACACCGTAAAATCCATACGTGGCAACTCGAGAACTAAAATTCACAGAACAAATCGGACGGCTTTTTAGAACATCACATTTGACGTAGAACAAAACATGTATTCCAACTGTATGCCGTACCATTTCCAATAAACGCTGCAGCACGCAAAACACGGTCTAAGTCCAGCTCACGTTCCTCTATTATATATATATATATAGCGTGGATTTATGCGGGGCGGGGCGGGGCAGGCTCAGAGGGGTTTATCGTACAGAAAAGCCACTTACGGTCGAGATACAAAACATTTCACTGAAGACAAAGTTGTAGAGGGGCACAAGTTCTATCGGAAGTGTTGTCGCAACATTTCATTCAGACCTACACTAACTCCGCCAGACACCACGAAGCTCCCCAGAAAACCACTATAATTCACTTTAAACTCACAGAGAAGCCACTTAAGCTCGAGATTCGATAAATTTCACAAAGGACCAAGTTGTAGAGTGCAGAAAACTCTATCGGAAATGTACCTTCGACATTGCCGTAACACCAACATTAAGTCCGCCAGACGCCGTACAGGTCACTTCTCATACAAAATCGTTTCTAGCTTGTTTAAGATCTGCGACGTGCGCAGCACGTCCCAGATCTTCAACCTGGGTCAGAACAGGTATGAGCTAGCTTGTTTAAGATCTGCGACGTGCGCAGCACGTCGCAGATCTTAAACCTGGGTCAGAACAGGTATAACCTACCTTGTTTAAGATCTGCGACGTGCGCAGCACGTCGCAGATCTTAAACCAGGGACATAAAAGCTATAACTTACCTTGTTTAAGATCTGCGACGTGCGCAGCACGTCGCAGATCTTAAACCAGGGACAGTAAAGTTATGCGGGGCGGGGCGGGGCAGGCTCAGAGGGGATTTTCTTACAGAAAAGCCACTTACGGTCGAGATTCAAAAAATTTCACTGATGACAAAGTTGTAGAGGGCCACAAGCTCTATCGGAAGTGTGTCCTCAGAATTCCATTCAGATCTACATTAAGTCCGCCAGATGCCACGAAGCTCACCTGAAAACGCCTATAATTCACTTCTAGCTCACAGAAATGCCACTTAAGCTCAAGATTCGAAAAATTTCACTGACGACAAAGTTGTAGAGCGCAAAAAACTCTATCGGGAATGTGGCCGCAAATATTCCTTCAGACCTACACTAAGTCCGCCAGACGCCGGACAGCTCACTTCTCATACCAAATCGCCTCGATTTTCGCCTAAAACCCTGATTCCTTGTCCACTGGATTTTCCCCGTTTTTATCTACCCAACGTAGGTGGTTTCAGGGCTGGATACTCGTCAAGGTCTAAGGTCCTAGCACCAAACGCCAACAGTCGCCAAAAAAAAAGTAAGTCGGTCAAACATGCCCGGTCTAAGTCCAGCTCTCGCTCGCCCGTGGTGGATGAAAAAAAAACAAGCCAACGCAGTGTGTTGGGATACGTATCAGTAAAGATTGAAATTTTTTTTAATGGAAAAAAGAGAGGAAATGGACGGAATTTTTTGGTTTAAAAAAGTAATATATCTTCGGTATGACGTAGCTTGTTTAAAGACAACCCAACGACGTGTGTTTGGGCACGTATGTGTAGGATGAAATGAATGTGTTTTTAAAATCCGGAAAAGCCATATGTAGAGGAAAAAAATCGTGTTGTTATTATTCCCGATTTTACAATATTTTCTGTATGACGTAGCTTGTTTAAGGTCTCAGGCGTGCGCAGTATAATTGTAGGCCACATATCAGCAGAAGTTATTAGTTGGAGTTTAGACCACAGTAGAGATTTATATTATCTGCCTGCCAGCAATTATAAGTTGTGAACTATGACGTAGTTACAGCAATAAAAAGAAGCATGAATTAATGAAGAAAAATAGTTCATAATTAATTTGGAGAGTCTTCCAAGTGACCTTGCGGTTCTCTCCCACACTTATTAAGTTTTTTGTTACGGAGAACTTTCGCCCATAGCTCTATCGTAACTCCGGTATGCAGGTTGCACCTAATTACAGCCCCATTGCGATTGTTGAAATGTGATGAAGTTTATTATTTTATTTTTAACAAACTCTCGGCCTCTTCTTGTCCAGTTTACACCATCTCGTCCAAGATCAGCAACGAAAGGGCTGGCACTGAAATGTACAAATGCGTAGCCCCTTAATTCCCGTTTTAACGCCCTGTTGACGGCATCTTTGACCCTGTTGTAACTCATCTGGTTAACCGAATGTCGCGGTGATTGGTCTGTCAATCTTGGTTCGATCAAACACAAGCCAACGTTGCTACCACAGCTTTCCTCAATGTCAGTAACGATAGCCCTAATATTAGTGATAATATCTCTGGGGACCGAATCGTCATCTATATCATTCCCCCCCAGAAACAGGACCGTAAAGTCATGAGTCCACGCGAGTACCTCGTTTAGGCGTGAATCGTTATTAAAGCCATCAGCCCTGCCTCCTGGTGCCCTGAAACAGCGCACCTCCGCCCCATTCACATCCAGTTGTGAAGGACACAGACTATGTCCCACAACGGCAACTTTGAAGAGCATTCCCTCGGCCAATATAATCTGTTAAGAGAAAGATAAATGAAAAAGAGAATAGAGGAGATAAATGTTAATTCCGAAACTACACAGAAATGATCATAGTAATAATTGTGTATTGTGTGGTGAGCAGTAATTGTTGTTAAGTGATATATGCTTAGAAATAAGTAGTTTAAAAGATGAATATATTGATTTGCCCAAATGTATATTCTCACAACTGGCCAGGTATGACCGTAGATTTAGACCAAATAAAGAAATATGTGTTTAACACATGTGTAGGTTAATGTATGTAGTGAATGTTGTGAAGCAGAATTAGCATCGATAAGAGATTTATGTGATGAAAATGAAAAAGTGTTATGAAGAATATTGTTTTCTTTAATTTCAAATCGAAGAAAATTTGAGCCTACGAGGAAAGTGTCATATATGAAAATGTATAGCGTTGCGTCATAAAGAAACTCTAATAAATGAACGATATTTAGAAAGAAATAGTATATGCGTGAGGATATGTAAAAAAATATAGATGCTTAAATAAAAAGCCATTGGCAACCTTAGAATAAAACTGATGAAAAGAAAATGCAAGTAAGAAATATGTATCGTGTCGTTGTGAACAAATTATGTTAAATGATATTTGTTGAGAAATGTCAATAATTTTTTTTGCCAAAATATTGCAAAAAATCCGAAGTATGGCAACAGGTAAATTTATTTTTTAGAAAAAACAATTGAATAGTATATACGTATCGCTTCGTTGTTATGAAATAATGTTAAATGATAAGCAGCCAAAGATAAATAATTCAGACGTTAGAACCATGAAACAAAGCAGATAGGTTATGAGTCATATGCCACACCCATGACAGCCTTCACATCACTTCACTAATAAAATGTTAACGCGGTTACTAACCCAATAACAATATCTCACACCCACAAAGGCTTACTCACCGTAGTATCCGTTGATAAAGAAGCAAGGCAAAGTGACCGTTTGGTAGAAGTTCAAGTAAGAGCAGTCACATGATACGTGTGGACGGAAGATAGAGTGATGAGCAACTGCCCTTACAGTAGTGGAATTTATATCCCTAGACACGTCATGTTGTACGATCATTTATTTATAAATATCTTAACCGGAGAACAGCATAATGTAAGAATAATTTCCTTTAAAGTGTCTGAAGCGGTTAAAGGATTGAACATCCTGAAGGATGTACACGTGTAGACGTTTACCTTGACAGTGTAGATATGTAGTGCGTGGAAAATTCCAAGTGCAATAGTCCCCCTTTACCCTAGATGAGAGATAAAATCCCTGTACCTTCACAGTGGAGTAATGGCGTGAATGGAAAATTCCGTCCCTGTATACCCTACATTAGGGAAGCAGCACCTGCTATGAACGGCGATATCTGTTGCCATGTACGGAAAGATATGTGCTGAGATATTAGTACTGAAATAAAATATTAAATAAAGAAAAAGGGTTGTAAATATATAGTGGTTATTGAAGACATGATTAAATAAGAATACTTATATGTGAAACAGGCGTAAACGTTAATATTTACTGTGTTATATAAGAATTACAGGGATAGAAATTGTCATATCAAGAAATTGTATGGAACGTATGATGAAATGAAAGGGATATAGTAATTGTCGAAATGAGAATGAAAAAAAAAAAAAATTAATAATTTTATTCCAAAAAAAAAAGCCTGAAATGTAGACCGTGACATGTTAGAAATGATATATTAGTGTCATTGGAATGAGGATGCAAAAATGAGCATATATTAATTAAGTCATATTTCTTGTAGGTATAGTATTTCGGGAGATAAATGGCAGATAAGAATTGAATGCCTTTGTGTGAATGAAAAAAAAAAAAAAAAAATTTTTTTACGTTGATACGTACAAATGATTTCAGTAAGAATTGTGTATAATAACGGGGAAAATAGTTGTTGTTCCATGTAGTTTTGTCAGTGGTGTATATTAGTGAAGATTGAGTAATGTTTGTATCCATTTATAGGGCGTAAATAAGCAAAATGATGGAAGAAATAGCTGTAAGAATCGAATATCGGCAAACAAAGGCCAGATTTGTGATCGCCATCAGTAGAAGCCCCTATAAACCTAGTTGCATCCAAATCGGGAGATATTTATTTTCGCCCAAAATCTGCTGGCTAATGAATGATGGATGGGGTCCAGGTTTTTTTTGGGGGAAATCACATTTTCATTAATATCACAGTAAATATACACGTAAGGACAAAATGAATGGTATAGAAGATAAAATATGCATCTCTTGAAGGCCGATTCGGTGGTATAGCCGGAAATGAAATTCATGCATAACTAAAGGCACATATTAATGGTTTGTAAAAACTATAAAAAACGATATATCTAAAAAATGTGACATGTTAGGACTAAACGGACTGTGCCAGTGCGTAGATCTCGATGAACCGGACAAAAAGTATTAAGGCTTTTTTTCTGTTTAGATCAATAGTTTAGTCGGAATATGCCAAAAACCAAATGAGGCCAAAATTTTGAGGAATTTTGCAGCCAGAAAAAAAGATTTTTTTTATTAACATATATACGTTTAAATGATCTCAGTAATAATTGTGTATAATGACGCAGTGAATACTTGTTATTCAATGTAATTTTCCCAATGATGAATATTAGTGGAGATGGAGTAATGTTTGTATGCATTTATAGGGCGTAAATTAGCAAACAGATGGTAAAAATAGCTTTAAGGATCGAATATCGGCAAACAAAGGCCAGATTCGTGATCGCCATGAGTAGAAGCACCTATAAACCGAGTTTCATCCAAATAGGGAGATATTTATTTCCGCCCAAAATCTGCAGGCTATGGTCCAGGAAATTTATTCGGAAATCACATTTTCATTAATATCACAGTAACCATACACGTAAGGACAAAATGGTATTGAACATAAAAGATGCAGCTCTTGAAGGCCGATCCGGTGGTATATGCGGAAGTGAAATTTATGCATAAATGAAGGCACAAATTAATGTTTTTAAAAAACTTAAAAAAACAATATATTTCGAGAATGTGACATGTTAGGACTAAACGGACTATGCCATTGCATAGATCGCTTCGAAACGGACAAAAAGTATTTAAGTCTCTTTTCTTTTTACATCAATAGTTTAGTCGGAAAAGGCCAAAAACCAATTGAGGCCAAAATTTTGAGGAATTTTGCAGCCAGAAAAAAAGATTTGTTTTATTAACCTATATACGTTTAAATGATCTCAGTAATAATTGTGTATAACTGGTAGGAAGATGCTCGTAGCCGAAACACTGTGTGACAACACGCGCACTTTTTGCCACCACTACGGGCATCTTTTGGTAGCAAAATACCAAAAGATGCCGGAAAATATCGCTCGTGTGACACGGCCTTACACATCATAACATCAGCTGTTTTAATCGTTTGTGGGGATCAGTCACTCTACCTCCGTAGTTTGAGTTTAGAAAATATTAGACAAGGAAAAGACTGGTGCAAGGAACCAAAAAATATTTTAGAAAGAAAAGAGGCGAACTCTTAAAAGAAGACAAGTCTCCCCAACGAAAAGAAACAACGCTTAGATCTAATGGCTGAAAGTAAGTAAATTTAGCGTTTTTGTGTAGCAACTTCAGGTTCTTGGAACCACCTTAATTGTCTCTGTGAAATTTTCAATACAATTTTGGGTAGAATGATGAGCAGGTTGTACACCATTTCCCATTTCCTTCATACTACACTATTATCCAATGATCAACAGCATCATTGTACACCATTATTACCTTTCCTTCACTGTATATATATTCACATGGTACTTGAAGTGAAGAATTTTTGGAAAAAGTCAATGTTTAATCGTTATATAATATACATTTTCTGATCATCATTAATCTGGTCCCTAATGTTCCACTTATAAAAAAACGTTATGTGATTTCTTGTTTTACATTTGGTTTATTTCATGTAGGCACAGGCGTGGGGATATTGGCATTGTACGTAGGGACACGTTAGGCACTTTTAGGGTTTTTCTATAGAGATATTTGGACCAAATATGAGTGTTTTGAGTTGACACCAGAGTTGTTAACTGTACGATAATTATCGTATTTGTACGATAATTTGACTATCTGTACGATGTACGATGCATGGTTGTGAATCGTACACGAAAATACGATAATTGGCTCACAAATATAATTACATTATAGTCATACAAAAATGATAATTACCGCTCAAAAAAAAAAAAAAAAACTGTCTGACAACTTCCACGAAAGAGAGAGAGAGTTTTGAGTTTGACTTTTGGTCCTTTGTATGACATGGACTTGGAGCGTTGCTTGCCGCATTGGAACGCAGATTGTGAGAGGGTATTTAGCAAGGTTAACCTTACCAAGACAAAGATTATAAACTGATTTCTAACGGGAACCATACTTGGTTCTCTACGCAGCGCAGTGTGTAAGGGAAAAGGCAGATTGTGTTACTTTCATTCCTACACATGATATGATAAGTCGATGACAACTGACACACTAATTAAAAGCGCCACCTGACACAGGGCATAAAATAAGAGAGGAGGAACAGGAATTCCTCTTTTCTTATGAGAATGATAGCTAGAGTTCTAGAATACATTTTTGGGGCGTTATGATGCGTTATATTTATTTTATTTTATTTTATTTTATTTATTATTGTCGTTAAAAAAATATTTATGATGTGTGAAATGTGTCAAGATTTGATATTTTATTTATTTTGGTGAAAAGTGGAAATATTTTTTTACATGTGGAACGCTGAATTCAATGAAGTAAAAAGTCATTTACAGACTATAATATTTTACCTAAGGTTGTACGATAATCTATCTGAAAATACGATAATTCTGGTGACCCGGTACGACAATGCGGGCTTCAAAAGTTCCCATCCCTGGTTGGCACCACTGCACGCGCCGCGCTACCAAATCTTCAGTCTTCCCGGAGCCGTCGGTGGGAGAGCCGGCTCGCTCGGTGTTCACCTCGCTATGCAGTACCCTCCAGGGTGGCGCGGTTGGTAGAGTTACTGGCTAGATAGAGTTTGCAGAGTCCCTGCGCATTCGGTCAGCGGTTAGAGTCCACCAAGTTCGGTCCTTGCGTGGTGGCTCTTTGTATAGTCAATAACCTTGTAGTTGGTACTTGCAAGGTGTCTAGATAGGATCAAAGTATCTTATCTTATCGCTATGCAGTAAACATTCCCACATGTGGAAAGTTTTGCTGCTGGTTTTCAAGAGTTTTCTGCCAGCCCCTCTGCCCTTGTTAACTTCCTGCTCCAATTTTATAGAGTTCCAAAAATCTTTGGCCGCACTAAGGCACAGTCTTCTTCTATCAATTTTTCATCTCATTTTCTAGAGACTCCCTCCTATTTTTGGAAATGATCCTTGATTTCCCGGGGAGTTGGAGGCCTGGTGAAATCTTTGAACGCCTCAGCAAAAATGGTTTCTTTTAGCCG
Organism: Chionoecetes opilio; assembly: GCA_016584305.1. Lineage (NCBI taxonomy): Eukaryota > Metazoa > Arthropoda > Malacostraca > Decapoda > Majidae > Chionoecetes > Chionoecetes opilio. The sequence continues at coordinate 48,864 of JACEEZ010008952.1, forward strand.
GTGATAATTGGCCTCTTTTCCTTTTATTTTTTGCGGGACAAGCTTATTAGGGAAGAAGCCGGGTCGCTCTATCCCGCCTGGGTCAAGTGCATCATCTTCATCTGCCCCAAATCAGATTCTTCCTCTTCCGAATCCCCCATCATGAACCCATGAGATTGAGGAGAAAGATCTGGTGATAAATTCTTTAGTATAAATGGACGGCTCACCCAATCTATGTAAAACAAAAAAAATATATAAACAAAATATATAAAATGCACATGATAGTGTGGAAAGAATATATATTACCTATATTATTTCATTTTTTGTAAACCTGTGTCTCGGAGCCGCTTGGGGAATGCCTGTCTGGAAGCATGCTCCCTTTCTTCGTTTCCACATCCCGTCAGTGTGGGCTGCAACCTGTATGATAGGCAAGAAAAAGTATGTGCCAGTGAGAAGGCAAATAATAAGACTCATTAAGTAGAAAAAATCATTGCGATAAAAAAAAATAGGCAAAAAGTTTTAACTAACTTGGCGTGGAAGGAAAGAATTTGTGTTTTCTTCTCTGTACCTTCATTTTTAACATCTCATTTTGCAATAATTGTTCCTCTCCAGAGGAACAAGTGTCACCTTACGCTTTAAATTGGGGTTTTAGTGTTTTTTTACATCAAAAGTCACATCTGCACCCGAATCCGTCGTATGACGACTCGGATAGTCCGCTTCCGCTCTGCCCCGCTTCCTTCCATTTTATCCTGTTTTAGTATCCACAAGCTTGGGAAATTATACTTTTATACCTGAAAAGAAAAATATTTTAAAACCAGGTTTAGGTAGTTAAAGAGTGCCCAAGAGTAGGGTGTTTGGCTATGTTGGTCCACGGCACAAGGCTATGTGCACCTCAATCTACCGACAGTTCAGTGGCCATCGACACAATGCTTAGGGGAATCCAAATCAGGGGCCCGAATTGGCCGGCTTTGCTGGTTTCCTCGGTACTGAAAGCAAAAATTATTTGAAATTAATTATCAGTTAAGTATTAAGTTATTAGTAATAAAACTATATAAAACATTGTCAACTTACGCGACTCCCTCGAGTGTTATTCCCTCTCCCGACACTTCTCCACTCAAAGTGGCTGGGTCGTCCACCGTGTCTTCAGTCACTTCGCGAAGAGAGTCTCCTTTCTACAGGTTTCCACAGGTTTTTTCTCTGTTTGTCATGAGACTCTTCCCTCATTGAAGCCAAAGTTTCAACTACTAATATGGCTGGACGAGCTTTCTTTTGGAGTACTCGAAATATCTTTACTGTGGCCACAGAATGGGTGCTTTGTTCAGCAATTTGGGTGCGCCAGGCAGGGTCTGAAGATGTTTCCATAATTTGGTGATTTGGCTTTTCTTAAAAATCCGTGATGTTATTATTTTCTCGAATCCAGATTTCTCGGCTGTTCGCCTAAGGCTTTTCCTAAAGCCGAGAAGGACATCTGCGTGCAACATGCTTTGTTTTGTTCACCATGGCTTGGGAACACATAGCAATCTGATTCAGCACATGTGGCTACGAGGGGCCCGTAGAATTTAATGTAAGCTGTCAGAGCCTGTTCCTGCAGCGGCGTCATCACCACCAGTGCCTGGGGCCCCTTTTCCCCCGTCTTATGGCGCGCTATTTGCACCGTAATTTTTAAGGCTCCGCTTCATTTGGACGGCTGTGAGCCTTCCTCACTTTGAATTCAATGAGACGGAATTCTGAAAATTCCCTCATCCGCCGTATGGAGGTGACTAAAAAAACAGAAATTAGGACGTCACGCATCCGAGTGAAATCCGTCACCGGTGTGGCCGGATTCCTCGTCACTGAGGCAGGCAACAGCAGTATCCATGGCCCCAGTGAGTAATCTGATACTATCATTCCGTGAATGTCTTCAAGCGAGACTAATTCCTGTTGTTTTTACTATCTCTTGTGTATCGCTCCTTGCTCTCAGCCTTAGATAGCGAGCGGGTACTGTCTCGAGAAGTATTCGCCTTGTCTAGCTTTTTTATCAGACATTTTAAAATCTCCCGTAGTGCTTTCCATCCATGATATTAGTCTTTGCATGCCATTACAATTTTTTCCCGGGGATATGAGGCCGAAAACACGCATTTTTGCTGAGAAAAATAGCCATCCCGGGTTCCTGCCGTATGAAACAATTCAAATACTTTATTTGTACTTAGACATTCTAAGGGTCTGCTCCCCATGCCATGTAGCAGGGGTGCACCACCATCTTCACGCTCTTGTCAATGCTACTTGATCCTAATTTCTCAAAAGTTTGTAAAAATTCTTTATATCCAGCAGAAAGGATTTCACTGGGTCATCAATAGACAGACACTTTGCCAGACCGGCATTCATGGTCGCTATAAAAGGCCTTCTTTTTGCATAACGGGCTATTTCTCAGTGCCGTTTCAAATAGCGGTGTCTTTTTTTCTAAAAGATTTACTTTCACCCCGGGGTCAGATCCAGCAAAAAAGCGTAAGTCAAGCGGTTAAGTATGGCGTAAATGCTTTCTCCGGTGCAACCCTCGCCCCCCTCTTGCGCCGAGGCTGTTGAAAAATCCGCCGAGATGGACTTACGCCGGGGGCAAGGAGGGGTATCTCGGAGTATCTCCACAGAGACAGCTGATTGGCTGGCGAATACCTTGACGTCATCCTCGCTAATAGCGAATCACAGCAGTGTTTATATTATCTATTCAGATCTATCAGCCATCACAAAAGGGTGTCACGAGATAAATAATGTTTACAAACATTAATCAGCTGATTTCTCAGCTGGCTTGACACAACAAATCGATGTATCATGTTTAAAGCGAAAAGGGAAAGGGGTTTTATGATGATGTTTGAAGTATTTCGTCAGTTATTGACGCAGCTGAGATGGATATCTGCTGTAACCAGACAGCTCTGTCGCAGACTACCCCCAAGAGCTGTCTGCTAGTGCTTTTTAGTGTTTGGGCCCAAGCCAGCACCCCGGGAAGGGGGGGTTACAAACCTCCGGCTAACACCCGGTACCCCTTCACTGCTGGGTGGACAGGGGCTCGGGTTTTAAGGAAACAGCCCAACTGTTTCCGCTCCACCCGGGGGTGAACCCGGGACTTCTCGGTTGTGAACCGAGTGTGTTCCCTACACTAAGGGGGTACCCGTTGATTCGGCCGCCAGTTGAATCCGGCCGCCTATATTAAATGCATACTGGACGAGAGTTTCGCGGTCGTTTCAGAGACACCGACTATTTTTTTTTTTGGCCTACAATAGTGCTTGTTCTAACGGAGATGTTTTATTTTGCGCAAAAAAAAATTTGACAAAAATTTAAAATTACCTAACCTTATAGGTTTTAATGAAACCTAACAACCCCTTTTAGGTTTTAAAGAAACCTAACCTAACCTTATAGGTTATAATGAAACCTAACCTAACCTTAAAGGTTTTAATGAAACTTAACCTAACCTTAATCACAAAATATACCTTTTTTTTTTTTTTTTTGCGCAAAAAAAAAAAAAATCCTTTAGAACAAGCCCCTATTGTAGGCCAAGAAAAAATAGTCGATGTCTCTGAAAACGACCCGGAAACTGCCCCGTCTGCTGGGTTTTGCATGCTACTATAGGCGGCCTTTTTCAATTGGGGGCCCGAATCAACGGCACCTCACTAAGGACTTTCCTTGAAAAGTACAGATCGACCCGAAATAAACAATTTGGAGGCAAAATTTAAGGCGCAGACATCCTGATTGACTTTTAATAAGTATTTCTAGGGCAATAAAGGGCCCGCATCCTGATTAACCTAATAATTCAGGGACAAAAAGGGGCAGACATCATGGTTGACCTATGATTATAATCATATAATTCCAGGGCGTTAAGAGGCAGACATTCTGAGTGACCTAATCGTATCATTCAGGGATAATGAGAACGGTACCTGGTACTCTCGTCTACCGAAAAATTTTCGTCCTGGGCACAATCTGGGAACTCTCGCCGAAGGTAATGGGTTAGGTTAGTAGGTATTAAGGAAAGATACCGGTAAAAAGGAACGAGGACTGCCGCGGTCATTTTCTGAAAAAAGTGACTAAATTTTCCTTGCCTAAAATTATTGCTTTTGGTCAAAAATGGACGAGGACCCGCGCCGTCATTTTTTGAGACACTGACTAGTTTTTCCTTGGTTTAAAATTAGTGGGTTTTGATAAAAAAAGGACGAGGGACTGCGCAGTCATTTTCTGAAACACTTGACTAGATTTTCCTTGCCTAAAATTAGTGCTCTTGGTAAAAATGGACGAGGACTGCGCGGTCATTTTCTGAGACACTGACTAGTTTTTCCGGTAAATTTCTAGTGTTTGCCCATACTCTCCCACTAACCCCCAAGCAAGTTGGGCCCTGTGGGAAAGAGGGGTTTTCGGGTGGGGAGCAAATAATGCGTCGGAGACACGTAATTTAAGAATTGTGTAGAGGAGACAAACTCCCTAGATCTAAGGTAATTTTCTTATATCTAGAGAAATTTGCCTAACAACCTAACCTAGCGGGGGGCTTGACCCACTGATAAACTAACCTAATCTAACCTAAATCTAACCAAATCTAACCTAACCTAACCAGATCTAACCTAACCTAACCAAATATAACCTACCCTAACCTAACCAAATATAACCTAACCTAACCTCCTAGCGGGGGGGTTGGGGGGAGTTCTCGACACTTCGGTCATCATTCTGTGAGGATCGTCAAGTTTACACGTCTCTGGAGTCAGAAGAAATCCAATGAATTTTCCCTAAATCTAGGTTTTTTTTTCAACACCCCTAACTCAAAAACTATGTGGTTGCGACGCATATTTTGTAACACAGCCAAATATCCCGCATTCCCCCAGGTCCCCAAGCTTGTTTTGTGGGAGAGGGGGAGTATGGGCAAACACTAAAATAATACCGTTTTTCCTTGCCTAAAATTTGTGCTTTGGGTAAAAATAGACTAGGACTGCGCGGTCATTTTCTGAGACACTGACTAGTTTTTCCGGTAAATTTCTAGTGTTTGCCCATACTCTCCCACTAACCCCCAAGCAAGTTTGGGCACCTGTGGGAATGCGGGGTTTTCGGGTGGGGAGCAAATAATGCGTCGGAGACACTTAATTTAAGAATTGTGTAGAGGAGACAAACTCCCTAGATCTAAAGTAATTTCCTTATCTAGAGAAATTTACCTAACCAAAATTAACATAACCTAGCGGGGGGCTTGACCCACCGATAAACTAACCTAACCTAACCTAAATCTAACCAAATCTAACCTAACTTAACCAGATCTAACCTAACCTAACCAAATATAACCTACCCTAATCAATAATACCCTAACCAAACCTCCTCCTATATGGTTGGGGGGCCTCTGGAAGGGGAGGTTGTGTCTGTATGAGTATTAGTCTAAGACAACTATATCATTTCTACAATATGTATATAAGTTTGGTAAAATTCTAGTGTTTGCCCATACTCTCCCACTTCCCCCAAACAAGTTTGGGCACCTGTGGGAATGCGGGGTTTTCGGGCGGGGAACAAATTATGCGTCGGAAACACGTCATTTAAGAGTTGTTTAGGGGGTTAAAATTCCCTAGATCTAGGGTAATTTCCTTATCTAGATAAATCTGCCTAACCAAAATTAACCTAACCTAGCGGGGGGCTTGACCCACCGATAACCTAACCTAACCTAACCAAACCTAACCAAATCTAACCTAACCTAACCTAACCAAACCTAACCAAACCTAACCTCATAGGGGGTTGGGGGGGTTCTCAACACTTCAGTCATCATTCTGTGAGGATCGTCAGGTTCACACGTCTCTGGACTCAGAAGAAATCCAATGAATTTTCCCTAAATCTAGAAAATATTTTAAATTTCCATAACTCAAAAAGTATGTGGTTGCGACGCATATTTTGTACCCCAGCCATATATCCTGCATTCCCCCAGGTCCCCAAGCTTATTTTGGGGGAGAGGGGAGAGTATGGGCAGGGATGTCAATTTTCCGCGGATTCGCGGATTTCCGAGTATTTTATTGCCAGCTGGGTCATTTCTGTGAATCGTGTAGATTCGGGTTAAAAATTTAGGGTGGGGTGGGGAAGGGTGTACATAGTTGGCTAGATGGCTAGTTGACTAGAACTTAAGATGAAGGTACAGAGAGAAGGATAGAAACCGAATGAGGGTAGTTTGGAGATTAAAGATTTGTGCCAGACTATCAAAAGCTTTTGATATGTCAAGGACAACAGCAAAAGTTTCACCGAAACCCCTAAAGGAGGATGACCAAGATTCAGTTAAGAAAGCTAGAAGATCGCCAGTAGATCGCCCTTTACGGAAACCGTACTGACGATCAAATAGAAGATTGTGAGCAGATAGATGCTTTAGAATCTTCTTATTAAGTATAGATTCAAAAACTTTAGAAAGGCAGGAAGTCAAAGCTATAGGACGGTAGTTTGAAGGATTAGAACGGTCACCCTTCTTAGGAACAGGTTGGATGTGAGCAAACTTCCAACAAAAAGGAAAGGTGGAAGTAGATAGACAAAGACGGAAATGTTTGACCAGGCAAGGTGCAAGCACAGAAGCACAGTTTTTGAGAACAATAGGAGGGACTCCGTCAGGACCGTAAGCCTTCCGAGGATCTAGGCCAGAAAGGGCAAAGGAAACATCATTCCGAAGGATCTTAATGACAGGCATAATATAGTCAGAGGGTGGAGGAGAAGGAGGAACAAGCCCTTCATCAACCAGAGTGGAATTTTTAGCAAAGGTTTGAGCGAAGAGTTCAGCTTTAAAAGTAGATGAGACAGCTGTGGAGCCATCTGGGTGAAGCATAGGAGGGAAAGATGCAGAAGAAAAATTGTTAGAGATGTTATTAGCTAGATGCCAGAAGTCACGAGAGGAATTTGATTCAGAAAGATTTTGACATTTTCTATGAATGAAAGAGTTTTTAGTAAGTTGAAGTAAAGATTTGGCATGATTACGGGCAGAAATATAAAAGGCATGAGTATCAGGAGATGGATGCTTACGGTGTAGGATATGTGGCAGTAGTCCAACTATTGTAGGTTTGCAGGAAATGTGACTACGCCCCATCCCCAACACCTGCCAACATTTGAGGCGTTGCCATGCATGATTGCCCTCAGGTCTTGCCCTCCTTACAATGACGGTGTGTGATAGATATGGATCATAATCACATGCCCTTCACTCACAGCAATTCTGGTCCTCAAATCATCTAGCGACCAGAAATACATGTGTTATGCGTATATAATTACCGTTGTTCTCCCACGACAGTCCCGGCGTGTGCACTCAGTAGCTCCTGACTATTACATTTCCATCCAATGATGGATTCCAGGGGGTAGAATAGATGTTCGAAGGAACATGCGCGACTCCGCGTTTGCTACCAAAAGTTGCCGGTATCAGGCATCAAATGGTAGCAAAATACCAAAAGATGCCGGAAGAAGTGTTCGTGTGACACGACCTTAAGGCTATGTCACACGGAAACTTTTTCCGGCATCTTTTGGTATTTTGCTACCATTTGACGCCTGATTCCGGCATCTTTTGGTAGCAAACGCGGAGTCGCGCATGTTCGTTCTCTTGCCACCAGTACTGGCACTTTGTTTACATTTCGGAGCAGCCGACGCCACGCAAGACTTGTAGGAACTATACATTTCAGTGAAATAAAGAGAAATTACCAATCTTAGGTGGACAAGAGATGTTGTAGCATCTCTGTGTGATATGTTTAGGGAAAATAAGTGCTGTATACAGGGAATATAGCTGTATGATTTTGTATAGTAATAGTAATATAGTGTAGATGAGAGGAGAAACATTAAGTGTTTGGTAGAGTAGGGTAGGAGAAATAAATAGGTTTTTACTCTATATATACAAGAGACGTGCATGATATGTTACATGCGTGTTATTTATATTATTTTACGTATGATTTAGATATATAGTTAAGTTTTGAGTTGATGAGAAGTTATGACGGAAAATGTTGATAAAAACATATTTAATAGGCTGCGTGTGTTTTACTATAGAAACGGTGATAATATGATGTGAGTGTTATTTTTATTTGATTTAGGAATACAAGTAAGGTTTTGAGTGGTTTATTTATGGTTATCAAGGGAAATGTGAAGAGGGAAGGAAGGACATGTTATAAATGCCAGTAGAAGCAGAGTAGCTAAGATAAAAGAATAAAGATCTTCGCTACTCTGGTAGGAAGATGCTCGTAGCCGAAACGCTGTGTGACAACACGCGCACTTTTTGCCACCACTACGGGCATCTTTTGGTAGCAAAATACCAAAAGATGCCGGAAAATATCCCTCGTGTGACACGGCCTTACACATCATAACATCAGCTGTTTTAATCGTTTGTGGGGATCAGTCACTCTACCTCCGTAGTTTGAGTTTAGAAAATATTAGACAATGGAAAAGACTGGTGCAAGGAAACCTAAAATATCTAGAAAGAAAAGAGGCGAACTCTTAAAAGTAGACAAGTCTCCCCAACGAAAAGAAAACAACGCTTCAGATCTAAATGGCTGAAAGTAAGTCAATTAGCGTGTTCGTGTAGCAACTTCAGGTTCTTGGAACCACCTTAATTGTCTCTGTGCAATTTCAATACAATATTGTAGAATGATGAGCAGGTTGTACACCATTTCGCCATTTCCTTCATACTACACTATTGTACAATGATGAACAGCATCATTGTAC
>JACEEZ010008952.1:60000-61690 GCA_016584305.1 Chionoecetes opilio
AGAGCTGTCTGCTAGTGCTTATAGTGTTGGCCGAAGCCAGCACCCCGGGAGGCGGGTTACAAACCTCCGGCTAACACCCGGTACCCATTCACTGCTGGGTGGACAGGGGCTCGGGTTTTAAGGAAACAGCCCAACTGTTTCCGCTCCACCCGGGGATCGAACCCGGGACTTCTCGGTTGTGAACCGAGTGTGCTTCCCCTACACTAAGGGGATACAGTTGATTCGGGCCGCCAGTTGAATCCGGCCGCCTATATTAAATGCATACTGGACGAGAGTTTCGCGGTCGTTTTCAGAGACACCGACTATTTTTTCTTGGCCTACAATAGGTGCTTGTTCTAACGGAGATAGTTTTATTTTGCGCAAAAAAAAAATTATGACAAAAATTAAACTTAACCTAACCTTATAGGTTTTAATGAAACCTAACCTAACCTTATAGGTTTTAATGAAACCTAACCTAACCTTATAGGTTATAATGAAACCTAACCTAACCTTAAAGGTTTTAATGAAACTTAACCTAACCTTAATCACAAAGTATACCTTTTTTTTTTTTTTTTTTGCGCAAAAAAAAAAAAAATCCTTTAGAACAAGCCCCTATTGTAGGCCAAGAAAAAATAGTCGATGTCTCTGAAAACGACCGCGAAACTGCCCTGTCTGCTGGGTATGCATGCTACTATAGGCGGCCTTTTTCAATTGGCGGCCCGAATCAACGGCACCTCACTAAGGACTACCATTGACAGTACAGATCGACCAGAAATAAACAATTTGGAGGCAATAATTTAAGGCGCAGACATCCTGATTGACTTTTAATAAGTATTTCTAGGGCAATAAAGGGCCAGCCATCCTGATTAACCTAATAATTCAGGGACAAAAAGGGACAGACATCATGGTTGACCTATGATTATAATCATATAATTCCAGGGCGTTAAGAGGCAGACATTCTGAGTGACCTAATCGTATCATTCAGGGATAATGAGAACGGTACCTGGTACTCTCGTCTACCGAAATTCTCGTCCTGACACAATCTGGGAACTCTCGCCGAAGGTAATGGTTAGGTTAGTAGGATATTAAGGGAAAGATACCGGTAAAAAGGAACGAGGACTGCGCGGTCATTTTCTGAAACAGTGACTAAATTTTCCTTGCCTAAAATTATTGCTTTTGGTCAAAATGGACGAGGACTGCGCCGTCATTTTCTGAGACACTGACTAGTTTTTCCTTGGGTAAAATTAGTGCTTTTGATAAAAATGGACGAGGACTGCGCAGTCATTTTCTGAAACACTTGACTAGATTTTCCTTGCCTAAAATTAGTGCTCTTGGTAAAAATGGACGAGGACTGCGCGGTCATTTTCTGAGACACTGACTAGTTTTTCCGGTAAATTTCTAGCGTTTGCCCATACTCTCCCACTAACCCCCAAGCAAGTTTGGGCACCTGTGGGAATGAGGGGTTTTCGGGTGGGGAGCAAATAATGCGTCGGAGACACGTAATTTAAGAATTGTGTAGAGGAGACAAACTCCCTAGATCTAAGGTAATTTTCTTATATCTAGAGAAATTTGCCTAACAACCTAACCTAGCGGGGGGCTTGACCCACTGATAAACTAACCTAATCTAACCTAATCTACCAAATCTAACCTAACTAACCAGATCTAACCTAACCTAACCAAATATACCTACCCTAACCTAAAAAAAAAAATA
>JACEEZ010008952.1:61960-82068 GCA_016584305.1 Chionoecetes opilio
AAAAGTTCCCGCATTCCCCAGGCCCCAGCTTGTTTGTGGGGAGGGGAGTATGGCAAACACTAAATATACCGTTTTTCCTTGCCTAAAATTAGTGCTTTGGGTAAAATAGACTAGGACTGCGCGGTCATTTTCTGAGACACTGACTAGTTTTTTCCGGTAAATTTCTAGTGTTTGCCCATACTCTCCCACTAACCCCCAAGCAAGTTTGGGCACCTGTGGGAATGCGGGGTTTTGCGGTGGGGAGCAAATAATGCGTCGGAGACACTTAATTTAAGAATTGTGTAGAGGAGACAAACTCCCTAGATCTAAAGTAATTTCCGTTATCTAGAGAAATTTACCTAACCAAAATTAACATAACCTAGCGGGGGGCTTGACCCACGTAAACAATAACCTAACAAATCAACCAAATCTAACCTAACTTAACCAGATCTAACCTAACCTAACCAAATCTAACCGACCCTAATCAAATAATACCCTAACCAAAACCTCCTCCTATATGGTTGGGGGGCCTCTGGAAGGGGAGGTTGTGTCTGTATGAGTATTAGTCTAAGAACAACTATATCATTTCTACAAATATGTATATAAGTTTGGTAAAATTCTAGTGTTTGCCCATACTCTCCCAACTTCCCCCAAACAAGTTTGGGCACTGTGGGAATGCGGGGTTTTCGGGCGGGAACAAATTATGCGTCGGAAAACACGTCATTTAAGAGTTGTTTAGGGGTTAAATTCCCTAGATCTAGGGTAATTTCCTTATCTAGATAAATCTGCCTAACCAAAATTAACCTAACCTAGCGGGGGGCTTGACCCACCGATAACCTAACCTAACCTAACCAAACCTAACCTAACCAAATCTAACCTAACCTAACCTAACCAAACCTAACCTCATAGGGGGTTGGGGGGGTTCTCAACACTTCAGTCATCATTCTGTGAGGATCGTCAGGTTCACACGTCTCTGGACTCAGAAGAAATCCAATGAATTTTCCCTAAATCTAGATAATTTTTTAAATTTCCATAACTCAAAAAGTATGTGGTTGCGACGCATATTTTGTACCCCAGCCATATATCCTGCATTCCCCCAGGTCCCCAAGCTTATTTTGGGGGAGAGGGGAGAGTATGGGCAGGGAGTCAATTTTCCGCGGATTCGCGGATTTCCGAGTATTTTATTGCCAGCTGGGTCATTTCTGTGAATCGTGTAGATTCGGGTTAAAAATTTAGGGTGGGGTGGGGAAGGGTGTACATAGTTGGCTAGATGGCTAGTTGGCTAGAACTTAAGATGAAGGTACAGAGAGAAGGATAGAAACCGAATGAGGGTAGTTTGGAGATTAAAGATTTGTGCCAGACTATCAAAAGCTTTTGATATGTCAAGGACAACAGCAAAAGTTTCACCGAAACCCCTAAAGGAGGATGACCAAGATTCAGTTAAGAAAGCTAGAAGATCGCCAGTAGATCGCCCTTTACGGAAACCGTACTGACGATCAAATAGAAGATTGTGAGCAGATAGATGCTTTAGAATCTTCTTATTAAGTATAGATTCAAAAACTTTAGAAAGGCAGGAAGTCAAAGCTATAGGACGGTAGTTTGAAGGATTAGAACGGTCACCCTTCTTAGGAACAGGTTGGATGTGAGCAAACTTCCAACAAAAGGAAAGGTGGAAGTAGATAGACAAAGACGGAAATGTTTGACCAGGCAAGGTGCAAAGCACAGAAGCACAGTTTTTGAGAACAATAGGAGGGACTCCGTCAGGACCGTAAGCCTTCCGAGGATCTAGGCAGAAAGGGCAAAGGAAACATCATTCCGAAGGATCTTAATGAAGGCATAATAGTAGAGGGTGGAGAAAGGAGGAACAAGCCCTTCATCAACCAGATGGAATTTTTAGCAAAGGTTTGAGCGAAGAGTTCAGCTTTAAAAGTAGATGAGACAGCTGTGGAGCATCTGGGTGAAGCATAGGAGGAAAGATGCAGAAAAAAATTGTTAGAGATTTTATTAGCTAAATGCCAAAAGTCACGAGAGGAATTTGTTCAAAAAAGATTTTGCCCTTTTCATAAAGGAAAGAGTTTTTAGTAAGTTGAAGTAAAGATTTGGAAATGATTACGGGCAGAAATAAAAAAGGGCATGAGTACCCGGAAAATGGATGTTTAGGGGTTTTAGGATATGTGGCAGAAATTTCCAATATTGTGGGTTTGCGGGGGAGATGGGGACTAACGCCCCATCACCAACACCTGCCAACTTTGGGGCGTTGCCATGCATGTTGCCCTCAGGTCTTGCCCCCCTTAAAATGACGGTGGGGATAGATAGGATAATAATCACCCCCCCTTTAAACTCACAGCAATTCTGGCCCTCAAATCATTAGCGACCAAAAACAGGGTTTTTATCCCGTATAAAATTTAAACGTTGTTCCCCCGGCCCGCCCCCCGGCGGGGTGAAACTAAAGTGCCCCCTGTTTTAGTACATGTCCCATCCAATGATGGATACCAGGGGGTAGAATGATGTTCGGGGAAACATGGTGACTCGGGGGTTTGCTCCCAAAAGTTGCCGGAAATCAGGCATCAAAGGGTCAAAATCCCAAAAGAGGGCCGGGAAAGGGAAGGTTCGTGTGACACGACCTTAAGGCTATTAAACAGGGAAAAATTTTTTTTCCGGCATTTTTTGGTTTTTTTCCCCCTCCCATTTGCCCCTGTTTCCCGGCATCTTTTGGGGTACCCAAAGGCGGAGTCGGCATGTTCGTTCTCTTCCCCAACCTTGGGCATTTTTTTTAAAATTTCGGAGCAGCCAAACCCCACGAAATACTTGTCCGAACTATACATTTCAGTAAAAAAGGGAAAAATTTACCTCTTAGGGGGAAAAGAGATGTTGTAGAAATCTCTGTGTGATTTTGTTTTAGGGAAAATAAGTGCTTTTCCCCGGGGAATATAGCTGTATGTTTTGGGTATAGTAATAGTAATATAGTGTAGTGAGAGGAGAAACTTTAATTTGTTTGGTAGATTTAGGGTGGAGAAAAAAATGGGTTTTTTTTTACTCGTATAATAAAAGGGAAAACGGCATGATAGGGAAACATGGGGTTTTATTTAAAATTTTTTTTCCGTTGACTTAGACTTTTAAAATTTAAATTTTTTGAGTTGTTGTGAAAAAGTTATAGGGAAAAATGTTGAAAAAAAAAATTTTTAAATAGGCTGCGTGTTTTTTTACTATAGAAACGGGGATAATATGATGTGTTTTTTTTTTTTACTTGTTTTAGGGAAATAAAAGAAGGTTTTGAGTTTTTTATTTAGGTTTTATAAAGGGGAAATTTGAAGGGGAAAAGGGAAGGACATGTTATAAATCCCAGTAAAAGCAAGTAGCTAAGATAAAAGAATAAAGACCCCCCCCGGTATCTGGTGGGGAAAAATGCCGTAGCCGAAACGCTGTGTGCCAACACGCCCCCTTTTTGGGCCACCATACGGGCATCTTTTGGAAAGAAAAATCCCAAAAGTTGTGGAAAATATCGCTGGGTGTGACACGGCCTTAAAAATCAAAACCATCAGTTTTTTTAAAAATCGTTTTTGGGGGATCAGTCACTCTCCCCTCCGTAGTTTGAGTTTAAAAATATTAGACAAGGGAAAAAAGGACTGGTGCAAAAAACCCTAAATTATCTAAAAAGAAAAGAGGCGAACTCTCAAAAGAAACAAGTCCCCCCCAAAAAAAACCGCTTAAAAATCAAAAGGGCTGAAGGAAAGTAAATTGCGGGGTTCATGTACCCAACTTCGGGTTCTTAAAACCAAATTAATTGTCTCTTTTGAAATTTTTCAAATAAAATATTGTAGAATGATGACAGGTTGTCCCACCTTTTTCCGCCTTTTCCCTTTCTCTAAAACTTTTTGTAAAAAGGGATGAACCCCATCATTGAAACCCCCATTTTTAAACCTTTCCTTTCAAGTATTTTAAAATTCACATGGTACTTGAAGTGAAAAATTTTATTGGGGAAAAATTTCAATGTTTGCCCCTCTTTTATTAACATACATTTTCTGATCATCATTAATCTGGCCCCCAATGTTCCATTTTATAAAAAAACGTTATGTGCATTTCTTGTTTTAACTTTTTGTTTATTTATTTAGGGAAAAGGCGGGGGGGAATTGGCTTTTTAGGGTGGGGCCCCTTTTAGGCATTTTTCCTTTTTTCTGTAAGAAAATTTGGGAAACCAAAAAATGAGTTTTTTTGATTTTTAAAAAAATGGCACCACTGCACGCGCCGCGCTACCAAAATTTTAGTGGGCCCCGGAGCCGGGGTTTTGGGGAGAAAACCGCCCCCGGCCCCGGTATTCACCTCGAATCCCATTTACCCGCCAGGGGGGGCGCGGTTGGTTTTTTTTTACGATTTATTTTTTGCAGAGTCCCTGCGCATTCGGTCAGCGGTTCGAGTCCCCCAAGTTCGGTCCTTGCGGGGTGGCTCTTTTTTTAGTAAACCCCCTTTTGGTAGTTGGTACTTGCAAAGTTCTAGATGGGTTTAAAAAGTAACCCCAAACCAAGCCAGTTATCCCGGGTTTTAAATTTCTGACCCCTTTTGATTAAAACTCATAAATTTAAAAAGGATCGATGGGCCCCTTCTTTCCGCAGCCCGGGTATTCGAAACTAAAAAACCGGATAAACCCCCCAGCTTTTTTGGCCCTTTTTCAAACGCGGGTTTCTGTCCACGCTGGCTGGCCTTAGGAAAACCTGCGTTACGTTAAAAAGATGTACCCCCCCACCCAAAATCCCCAACGGGAAAATTTGCCCCTCGGAGGGGTCGCGGGGGCGCGAACGCCCGGTCGGGCTAACGGGGGGCCAAAACCCACACGCGCCCCCCCCCTTTCCCCGGCCGCCTTAGGTTTAAAACGGAGACAATCCCCCCGGGGGGAAGCCCCCGATTCCGTCTCCCCGAGAAAGTAAAGAAACGATCAGAGAAAAAAAAAAAGGGGGGTTAAAATTTCGGGTCGGCCGCCCCGGCCCCAAGTGACCGTGATGTACGACCTCCCATTTATGCACACCACGGATGTCCCCTCTAAAAAATGGGGACTAGAGTCACCCTCAACGGGGTTTTCTTTCCCCGCTTATAACTCAGGCCCTTTCCCCCGGGACTGGGGGTTTCGTTAGATAGTAGATAGGGACATTTGGGAATCTTTTTAATCCTTCATGGCGTAAACAAATTAGAGGGACGGGGCATTTGGAAATTTTTTTTTTTTTTTTTTTCCCTTTCGTTCTGAAAAATTTAATTACTAGAAAAATTTTAACCCAAAATTAAATTTTTCAATTGCAAGTTTCCTCCCAGAAATTATGTTTAGCTTTTAAAGAAAGAAAATACATTAATTTAATATAAATAAAATATATAAAATTTATCTCCCAACCCCGGGGGGACTGCGAGCCCCTTTCCCACCCCGCGTGGTGGCGGGACCCCCAGAGGTCCGGCAATATCTGATAAAACCCCCTGAGGCCCCCTTCCAGAACACGGGCTCCCAAAGGGGACCGTAAGGGGGGACTTAGCAAGCCAAGTTGCAGCCACGTGTTTTTTTGGGTTGGGGAGTGCATGATTCCCCTCCAGTTTGCCGTGATGGTGGAACAAACTGGGGGAATCCTGTTTTTGCGTGGACCCAGCGGGGCCTACACCCTCGTTTAAAGGTAAAATTTTGGGGCTTTTCTTTTGGTGTGCCGCCTCAAGCCCCCTGCTCCCTGCTGGGCTACCACTTGAGGTCCAGCAACCAGGCCCACGCTTCCTTCCAGGCCGATGCCCGGGGCCCGGTTTTCCCCCCACGTGTGGGTAAAAACCGGCTCTTTAAACCCGTGGAAGCCAGCCGCGTCCAGCCGGGAAAGGGGTTATGGGCCTAAAATCTGTTGTGACGGTTTGTACGGGGCCTCTGAGACTAAAATAACACCTTTGCATTATGTGCCCCAGGGGACCCCCGGAGGGGGTGTGGCGAGGTCAAAACTGAGTCTTCCCCCGCCCCCCCCCTGGGGGCCCCTGGTCTTTGTTTTGTGGGAGGTTGCCTCGGAGCCTTCCCCCCTTAAAACAAAGCCCCCCGCCCTTTAGGAGGAGTGTACACTCGCCCACCCAACTTTTTAGGAATGGGGGGTTTTTCGGTGGGCGCCCTCGAGTCCTTTACCGTCCCCAGCCTCTTAATCATTCTGCTCCCCCTTACTTTCTCGCCCCTCTTTGGGCCGGGAGGGGGAGGGTTTCGTATCAGCGCTGCTTGCCCTTTAGAAAGATAGGGCCAGCCGAAACTCCCGGGGGGTTTCGTCCGAGGTCTCATCCTGGAAGGGAAGGGATCTTTCCTCAACCTAGGGATCCCGTTGCTAGGAAAGGCACCCAATCCCCCGCCCCACTGCCAGGGCCCTAAAAGGTTTAACGCTTTTAAAGCGTGTCCCCCGGGGGGGAGGCAGGACCTGCCGGCCCGTCTGACCCCCTGCCCAGCGCGTGGGGGGCAATTGCCCTTGCTTTACTGCCATATTCACTAAGGGGGAAAAAACAGGGGGGATTAAGATGTTTTTTTTAGCCCCCAGAATAGGCGGGGCCCAGAAAAGGGGTTTTTTTCAAGAATTTAAAACCTACAAGGTTGTAATCCCCCTAAAATTTGTGTTTGGGGTTATCAGGAAAAAAAACCCATGAAAAAAATTTTTATTTTTAAATAAACTTTTAACGGTCAGACGGGCCCGTTACCATAGAAACCTTTCCCCCCCGGGCCCAAGCCAAAACAAATTGACAAAATTGATGATTTCTAAAGGCTGTGAAGGGCCCGCGGGGTTTTCATGTTGGTACCAAAAAAAAATGCAAAAAAGGGAAAACCCAAAGGCATGGGAACATTACACAATGTCTGTGAAAAAATTTAAATTTCCCAATTTTTAAAAATAAAAAAACAAATTTTCTTCACATTTATGGTAAATTATTGAACAAAAAAAAAAATTTAGTTATCCCAAAAATCTACCAAGGGAAAGTCAATTACTTCAAAGGGAAGATCATTTTACACAATACACACTCATACAATACAAAACCTCATTTTTTAGTCCCAACTGAAACGAAATGGAGGCCAGTGCCCTTTTTTGTCACAACCCTCGTTGACGTTGGCCAGCCCCATGCAGCTTCC
This sequence comes from Chionoecetes opilio, assembly GCA_016584305.1. NCBI lineage: Eukaryota > Metazoa > Arthropoda > Malacostraca > Decapoda > Majidae > Chionoecetes > Chionoecetes opilio. The sequence goes on from JACEEZ010008952.1 coordinate 69,048, forward strand.
CCTCGGACCCCCTTTCAAAACTCTGTATAGTGGGGGAAATGCTCTTCAGATTTGGGGGCCTTTTTGGGGGTTTAAAATTTCTGTGGCGAGCCCCTAGTGCCCGCTCGTTTGCGTCATTGACAACAGGGAGGTTGGCCAAAAATTTTTTTGGGCCAGGGAAACGGTTTTGTCCGAGTGGTCCATTGTGGGAACGGGGAGTTGACAAAAGCTGGATCCCAAAAACCAAGAGCTCAAAATGCTCCCAAAAGTCATGTTCCCCAAGAAATCTTTGGGGGGCTTTACTGCCCAAATGATGTGAGGCTTTGGGAACTCCTGGGTTTTTTTGTCCCGTGGGCGGGCCCGTCCGCGGCATGGTACCCAGCATAGCCTTTTTCATCGTCTGTTTGGGAATGATGGGGGCCCGGGCGAGAACAGGGCCAAAAAAGACCAAACTCTCTGAGAGATACCCCCAAAAAGGTTTTTTTAGCTTCTGTCCCGGCCGGAACGGGCAAAGGGGAGAAATTTGGCAAAGGGCCCCTTCATTGGGCCTTTTTCTGATACTGGCCTCTGCCTTGAGGAGGTTCTTTAAAATTAGTGCCAGGGCCCTTTGTGGGTGCATTTTGGCAAACACTCGTGACGTTTAACCCTGTTTCGTGTAGAAGATTTTTCCCAAAAATCCCGCCCAAAAATGGTGAGGGCTTTCCAAATTTTTTGGGTGCAATATACATCCCCCAACTGGCATCGGAAAAGAGTGCCCAACCTTAAAACGGGTTTCAAAGTCTTGCTAATCCCAAAGGGGGTGATGGGGAATTGGGCCCCCGGGGCTTTGATGGTTATGGATTTTCCCCACCGGCAGGGCGGGGCCCTCCAAGGAAAACGCATGTTAAATTCGCCAGCTCCAGGTAGTCATGGGCGAAGTGTTCCTTGGTTTCTGTTTCTCGATCCCCCTCCCGAAAAAATTGAAAGGTGTTAATTTTAATAAGCCCGTCAATCTCTTTGTGGAGCAAATCACCTCGACCAATGTGTAAATTTTGGTTCAATTTTGCTCCAATTGTTCCCAGTCGTTGAAAAGTGTTCATTGGGTCCTGTGGTTTGGGGCCCTACACAATTGACAAGATGCCCCCCCAATCAATATGGATGGGGTGTCTACATGCTAGTTTCAGAAGACTTCTACCAAAAATCTGGGCCCCCAAATTTACACAAATCCACCCCCAGACCCCAGGGGTTACTGCAGTTTTATCAAAGACAAAGCAACCCATCCGGGATGGGGTCCCGTGGATGGCATTGCGACCTGGAAAGAAAATAAATAGAATAAGGTGACAAAAAACACGCTAATATACAGTTTAAACAATGAAAAGGGGCATTTTTTTATCGTTATTTTTTACACGATCAGAATCAACCCAAGCGAAGGGTGAGTCCCATTTTGCGAGTGGAAAAATAACGATAACAAATGTGGTGATTTAAAAATACAAAAAAATACAAAATAAAACGAATAATCACCTGAATAATCCTTTTTTCTGGGGCCCCCTTTTTTGCAGTTTACCTCCCTTTCCCCTCCCAAAAAATTGATAGTAGAACTTCCTGGGCCCTCCGTCCCTGTCAGTATCACCCCCCACTCGTTCCAGTCCCCTTTCCCAAATGCATTAGGGCTTGAAACAGTTCCCTCCCCGTTTTAGGGGCAAAACATCTTTGGGAAATGATTCGCCAAATTGCCACTTTTGTAAAATCTGCCGCCCTTTTCCAAAACCTTGCAGGGCTGTCTCCCCCCTTTTCCCCCGTGTTCACAGAAAAGGTTTTTACTCCCCAAAAGGTTTTCCCCCCCATCTTTTTCGAAAAGGGAGCAGCCAGTTCTGTCACCGCCCTATTCGAGATTGGTACTTGTCAGCAAAGAAGCAGGCCTCCCTTTGGAAAACTTTCCAAAAACTTCTTGCTGAATTAGGGAAATGACACAGAAACAGTGGCATTGGTATCTCCAATGGATCTTTAGACTCAGGGTCGTGACTTTTTTTCTAAAGGCATTTTGCACTATGGCAGCAGTGGGGAGAGGTAAAACAACCTTAAACTTTTCCCCTTCTTTCCCCTGCCTGGTGATCAAGAAACTTGCGCTTGGCCCTTTTTGCTAGTTTCTGATCGCGTTTGGCCCCGAGGGTTTCCCCGGGGGCGAAGGGAACCCCAAAGTACAAACCCTTTCCAAAGGGACAACCATCTTTTCCCTTTTCTGTTGGTCTGGTTCCCCCAAACTGTTGTTTTCTGCCAGTCTTTCCCAAACCGGATTGAAAAAATCCAAAAAGTCTGCCTCGTGGTTTTCCCAAAAAATCCTCCCCCTTTTTTGGGGTTTTGTAAACCCGTTGTCCTATTCCTCTTTCCTTCCCCTTAAATTTGTTTACTTTCCTTTAAAATCTGTAAAGGGTCCCTCGGGTCATCGGTTGCCCCGATTTTAAGGGGAATACCCGTTTTTACCCACCATTTCCCGCAAGTCCCCTTTGTTACAAGTCCCGGGGGGCATCCAAAGCGCTAGACTGAAGATGCTGGCTTTCTGCAGTTGTTTATTTTTCCCATGGTAATGAAGAAGGAAAAACCCGTTTTCCCTGGTTTGGGGATAAGGGGGAGTGAAACCATTTTTTCCTGGTACACTGAAGATGGGGGGACAAATTGTCAAAAGCCACCGGGGTCTTGGTTTTGGGATTCATGCCTTTGAAGTGAGGACCAGAAATTGGAAAAAACAAATAAAGCCCCAAATTTTTACTAAAATTGAATTTTAAAACACAAAATCTGAAAAAAAAAATGATTTTTTTTGCAAAAAATTTTTTTTTGGAATTTTATAACACCCCCTGTCCAGCTGTATTCATCTTTGGCTTTCAATTCGCTCATTTTGTAACCCGCGGCATCTCTGAGGGGTTATTTTAAAGCGTGATAAATCATTATTTTAGGCATTTTGGTAGGTTTTTCGGTAATGGTTTCCCCGGTAACAGACGTCCCTTTCCGTAAGACGTTTGGGTTTTTTTTTTCCCCAAATTTATTTTTTTGTTCCCCGAACTCACTTTACAAAATTTTAGGAAAATTTTCATTTAAATTTTGAAAACTTGTTTTTTTTGGGCCCCCGCCTTTCCCCGAAAATTTTGGGATGGGCCCAGCTGGGCTTTTAAACAACCTGTCCAGTTTTTCTACCCAGGTCTTGGGTAGTAGGTGGGCATTTCCCCCCTTTATGCCCCCCCTTGAAAAACCCCCGGTATTATTTGAAGCCCTTAGGGGCCCCGGCCCCCCCCCCCCGGGCCCGGCTGGGGCCCTGATGGTAAAAGGTTTGTATCCTGGGGGGCCCCCGTCTTTTTTTTCTGGTTTAAACAGCAAAGCCCAGTGTCGCGCATTTCCCGACTCCCATTTCGAGTCCAAAACTTCCCCGCCCCCCCCCTTTCTAGGGCATTTATGGGGGCCTGGGGGCCCGGAAACGAGTAAATTTTTCCCTGACGCCCGTCATCGGCGAAAGCCAGGTAATGGATGGGCCCCATTTTCCCCTACTTAAAGCCGATGGTTTTCGGCAATGCTGCCAAAAACCCCGGGAGGGGTGATTTTGAAGAGGTATGGGGAAAAGGGATCCCCCGTAACCCCCCCCCTCGCTTTGTTTGACTGGGGGTGCTCCCTCTTTTAAAGACGGTAGCTGCCTGTCCGTATTTGTCTTTGGACATATTCCGTGAGTCTTGGTTGGGGAAAATCCCATTTTTCGCGGCAGCAAAAAAAGAAGGGGTGACCCACGAATCAAAAAACCTTTTTTTAAAATCTACCCATGCGGACATAGAGATTCCCGGGGGGTGGCCCGCCCCTTTTCCGGACCCAAAGGCCCGGATAAAAAGGCGGGTGTTTGCCGCGCAAGCCCCCCTCTGCCTTAAAAAACCCCTTTTTTGCCCCAGGGCCCAAAATGGTGGGCCCCAATTTGGGTTTTGGGCGCTTGGGCCCCCCAAAACCTTTTTTTTGCCCCCGAAAAGGGTTTTTAAGGGGGTGATAGGGAATTGGGGCCCCAAAGGGGCCCCCTGGCCCTGCTGGGTTTTTTGTCTTAGGTAGCGGGGTTGTTTCTTTTCACCGCCCCGTCCCGGGGGGGGCCCCCCGCCGAGGATCCCGTTACCCAACCCCCAAGGGGTTTGGAACTCCCGAGGTCTCCGACGTGGCGGTAACACCGGACGTGGGCCCGGGGGGCCGTCCCTCTCGGGGTTTGCCTCAAGGGGCCTTCCCCCCCAGCTCGTCTTCAGACACCGGCCCCCTTATGTCGGGGGCCCATTCCCCTGGTCGGAGCAGGGTTTTCCCGGTTTCCTCTTTTGGGCCCGGGGCCCCACTGGGAAAAGCTCTCTCCAGAAAGTTAAATACCCTCTAGGAGAGAAGGGGGGGGCCCCGGGGTCCTCCCCCCTGGGAATGTGTTTTGGGTGGGTCCCCCACCTCTACTCCGGCCCAAATTTCGTCGAAAAGGGGTGCGAACCCCCCTCCCTTTCCCGGGGCCCCCTTTGTAGAGGGCCTTTCCCCCTGGCCCCCCGGGCCCCTTTGGGGGGCCGCGGCCCCGGGGGGTCTTTTGGAGGGGGGCCCCCCCCGTCCAGCTGCGGTTTGGGTGTCCCTTACGGGATCGGGGGCTGGAATAGCCAAAAGCTGCGAAAGGGCCCCAAAAATGAAGTCTTGGGTTGGGGTTTTAAGGGCATCCTCTTCGACAAACAGTAACCCCGTCGACTCGGCGCTCTCGGGAGCGGGGTTTCAGATTTTGGCTCCGAGGGCGAATCCACTTCCGGGGTGGGTTTCCGGGCTGGTTTTTCTCTCCCCCCCTCCCCCCCCCTTTCCGGCCTCTGGCGGGGGCACAAAGTTTTGGGGGGCCCGGGGTGGTGGGGATGTCATTTTCCCCCGACCAACAGATTCCCCCCGCCCAGTAAAATCTGTTGGAACACGGACTCTTATTTATTCCCCTCCTTAATGGGAGCGTGTTTTTGTGTGGGAGAAGTGTTCTCTTAGCGAGAAAAATTTAACCGCCCGGGGGCTAGTGGAGGGTGGTCCCTTACTAAGGAAGCCACGGGGGGTCCCCTTCCCGGGGGCCCCAAAGCACTTTTTCCGGCGAGCTCTCCTGGGAGAGGCCCCCATGGGATTTTTTCCCCCTGTGCCTTCCGTTGGTGAAGTCTTTGTCCCGGGGAAAGGGAACGAACTCCGTCCGCATTGCGGAAACGTCGGTGGGGCTTTTTGGGGCCACCACCCCGGGCGGGACTACAGTTCCGCCATCCGGTATTGAAAGGGGAAAAAATAAAAAAATTGCTTTTTTTTTCTGTAGTCACTGCCTGACGGCAGGAAGGGCCCCCTTGGGCCCGGGTCGTGCTAGCTTTCGCTAGGAGACAGTGGCGGGAGACTGTCCCGGACCCAGTTTTTCGGGCGGGCCCCCGAGGAGGGGGAGCCCTTTGTAACTAGACTCTAGCTTTGGCAGGGCCCCTGCAAGGCCCCGCGGGGCTCTCTTTTGGGCTTAAGAAGTCATAGTTATTCCCGCCGTTTACCCGCGCTTGGTTGAATCTCTTCACTTTGACATTCAGAGCACTGGGCAGAAAACACATCGATGTGATTTCGGGCCCAGTGCTCTGAATGTCAAAGTGAAGAGATTCAACCAAGCGCGGGTAAACGGCGGGAATAACTATGACTCTTTTAAGAACCAAGAGAGCTCACGCAGGCCTATGCAGGAGGCCTGCTAAGCTAGAGCCTAGTTACAAATGGGCTGCCCCTCCTCGTGGGCCCGTCCGTAACTGGGTCGCGACAGTCTCCCGCCACTGTCTCGGTAGCGAAAGCTAGCACGACCTAGGCCAAGCGGCCCTTCCTGCCGTCAGGCAGGACTACAGAAACAAAGCAATTTTTTAGTATTTTCCCCATTCAATACCAGGATGGCGGAAGCTGTAGTCCGCCCAGGTGGTGGCGCAAAGTCACCGACGTGTCCGCAAGGGCGGACGGAGCTTCGCTTCCTTCCCCGGAGAAGACTTCACCAACGGAAGGCACACGGGGAAAATACCATGCGCTCTCTCCCAGGAGATGCTCGCCCGGAAGAAAGTGCTTTGGGCCCCCGAAGAGGACGCCCTGCTGGCATCCTTAGTAAGGGCCCATCCGCTACTAGAGCCGGGCGAGTTAAATGTTCTCGCTAAGAGAACAATTCTCCCACACAGAACACTGCTCTCCATTAAGGAGAGAATCAATAAGAGGCCAGTGTTCCAACAGATTTTACTGGAGCTGGGTGAATCTGTTGAGTCCGGGGAAATGACATCTCCACCACCCCGGGCTCCCCAACGTGTGACCCGCCAGAGGCCGGAAAGGCGGGGAGGAGGGGGAGAGACAACCAGCCTCGGAGGAACCCCCCCCGGAAGTGGATTCAGCCTCGGAGACAACATCTGAAAGCCGCTCCGAGAGCGCCGAGTCGACTGGTACTGATGCCCGAAGAGGATGTCCTAGACGCACTCAAGACTTCAGAAATTGGCCCTCTCGCAGCTCTTGGCTATTCCAGCACCGATCACCGTAAGGGACATCCAAAGCGCAGCTGGACGCTTGGGCCCCTCTAAAGACCCACGTGGCCGCGGCCCACCAAGACGGGTGGCCATGGGGAGCCCTCTACAAAGAGGCTCCGGAGGAGGAGGTTCGCAGCCTTTCAGACGCAATGCGCCGGAAGTAGGGGTCGGGTGGTCAAGAAGTTCTCAGTGGGGAGGACGTCCTGGCCACCCCTGCTCTCCTAGAGGGTACTTATACTTCTGGAGAGAGCTGTTCAGTCGGCCCAGTCCAGAGGAAAGCCGGAAACCTGCTCCGACACAGAGCATCGGCCCGACATAATGGGGCGGTGTCTGAAGACGAGCTGGCGAAGGTCCTGAAGGCGACCCCGAGAGGGACGGCACCCGGGCCCGACGTCCGGTGTTTCCGCCACGTCGGAGACCTCGGGAGTTCCAAACTCTTGTGGGTTGTCAACGGGATCCTCTGGCTGGGGGCCCTACCCGATGACTGGGCGGGGAGAAAACAACTCCTACCTAAGACATCAAACCAGCAGCGCCAGGGGACTTTCGGCCAATTACTATCACTCCCCTTATAACGCGTCTGGTGCACAAGGTTTTGGCCAAGCGCCTTAGCCATGTGGCACCACTGCCCATGCGGGAGAAGGGGTTCAAGGCAGAGGAAAGGGCTTTCGCGGCAAACATCGCCCCTTATCCGGGCCATGGTCCGGAAAGCGCGTCCACTCCCTCGAATCTCTATGTCGCATGGGTAGACTTTTAAAAAGGCTTTTGATTCGTGGGGCACCCCTCTCTTGTTGCTGCCTGCGAGAGATGGGAGTTTCCACCAAGACTCACGGAATATTCCAAAGACTATACGGGGCAGGACAGCTACCGTCGTTGAAGAGGGAGCACCCCCAGTCAAACTAGCGAGGGGGGTGTTAAGGGGGGTCCCCTTTCCCCATACCTCTTCAACATCACCTGACTGGGCTTTGGGAGCATTGCCGAAACCTCGGCGTGAAGTATGGGAATGAGACCATCCATTACCTGGCTTTCGCCGATGACGTGGGCTCATGGCCAATACTCGCTCCGGGCTCCAGGCCTCCATCCAATGCCCTAATAAGGGCCGGCGGGGAAGTCTGGACTCGAAATGGGAAATCGGGGGAAATGCGCGACACTAGGCATTGGGTGCTTACAAGAAGAAAAAGACTTGGGCCCAGGATACAAAGCGTTTTTCCATCAGCGGCCAGCCTGAACCGGGCAAATGGCTCCTAAGGGCTTCTATAAGTACCCGGGAGTTCAGATGGGGGGCAGTGAGAGGGGCACTGCCCACCTACTACACCAAGACCTAGTAGTAAAACTGGACAGGTTGTTAAAAGCTCCAGCTCGCCCATACAAAAGTTCTGGGGTAGGCTGGGCCAAAAAAAACAAGTTGTCAGAATTTAATGTAAGTTTCCTAAAAGTTGTGAGTGAGTGTCAGGAACACAAAAATGTAAAATTTTGGGAAAAAAAAATTGACCCTCTTACGGTAAGACCGTCTGTTTTCCGTGGAAACCATTACCGACAAAATACACAAAATGCCTAAAATAATGTTTTATCACGTTTTGAAGACCCTCAGAGATGTGCTGGTACAAATGAGGGCAGAATTTGAAACCCAAAGATGATATGCAGCTGGACAGTGGGGGTGGATACAATTCAAAAAAAATATTTGCAAAAAAATATTTTTTTTTCAGATTTTGTGTAAAAATTTAAAACTTTATGTAAAAATAGGATATTTGGGGTTTTCTAATTTTGGTCATCACTTCTAAAGGCTGAATACCAAAACCAAACCTTGCTTTGGTTTTTGACAATTTTCCCCCCCAATCTTCAGTGTACCGGAAACCATGGATTCACTGGCCTTATCCCCCAACAGGGAAAACAGGTCTTCTTCAGTACCATGGGTATCATAAAAAACTGCAGCAACCCCACCCATCTTCATCTAGCGCTTTGGAGCCCCCAGATTTTGTAAAAAAGGATTGCAGGCTGGGGGGTAAATACTGGTATCCCTTAAATCGTGGCAACGAAAGCAATGACCCTTACAGTTTTGAGGAGTACAAAAAAGGGAAAGAGTAAAGGGAATGGACAAAGTACAGAGACCAAGAAAAGGGGGATTTTTTGGAAAACACGAGGCAGACATTTTGGATTGTTCAACCAGTTTGAGAAGAGGACGGGAGCAAAAAAAAAACAGCTGGAAAAGAAAGACCAGACAAAAAGGAAGACTGGTTGTCCCTGGAAGGTGTACGTGGGGTTACTCGCCCCGCAACTCGGGGGCCCACGCGATCAGAAATAGCAAAAAGGAGAAGCCCCAATTTTCTGATCACAGGACGCAGGGAAAAAAAGCTAAGGTTTGTTACCTCTCCAGTGCCCATAGTGCAGATCCCGTAAAGAAAGCACGCCCCTGAGTCTAAAGATTCCACGAGATACCAATGCACACTTTTCTGGTCACCCCTAAGGTCAAAAAGAAGAGGAAATTTTTCCTATGGAGGCCTGTTTCATTGCTGACAAGTCCCAATCCGAATAGGGGGTGACGAACGGCGCTCCCTTTCGAAAAGAGGGGAAAAACCTTGAGGAGTACAACCGTCTGTAAACCCCCGGGAAGGAGGAGACGTCTGAAGGTTTGAGAAGGGGGGCAGAAAAACTAAGGGGGAATTTGGCGTATCTTTTTAAAGATGTATGCATACACGGGGATGGGAAGCTGATCAGCCCAAGCAGTGGGCAAGGACAGGGAAACGAGGGCGGTGTCTGACGGGGCGGAGGGCCGGGAAGTTCATTTCAATTGTTGGGATGGAAGGGAGGCAACGCTAAAAAATGAGGCAGAAAAGATTATTCAGGTGTTTATAGTATTATTTTGTATTTTTTTGTATTATTAACTCACCCACATTTTGTTACGTTTTTTTATTCCATCGCATAATCGACCACTTGCTTCTTTGATTATGATCGTGTAATAAAAAACCGTAACAAATGCTCGTTCTTGTTTAACGTAATTAGCGGGGTTTTAGTCCCCTTTATTCATTTTTTTTCTTTCCAGGTCCCAATGACCTCCAGGCACACCCCGGATAGGGCTTTGTCTTGATACAACGAGTGAACTCTGGGGTCTGGAGTGGAGTCGTCGTAAGACTGGAGACGAGTTTGGTAGAATTTTCTGAAACTGATGTAAACCACATCCTGAGTTGATTGGGGGGGATCTTGTCAATTGTGTAGGGCCCCAAACCCCAAAGGGACCCAATGAACAGCGTTCAAGGACGGGGAAACAATTGGAGCAAATTGAACCACAACTACACTTTGGTCGAGGGACGCTCAAAAAGAGAGTTGAGGGGCTATATACTAACACCATCCCTTCCTTCAACATGGATCGAAAAAACAGCCCAAGGAGAACTCGACGACTACCTGGAGCTGGCAGAACAACACTGCGTTTCTTGGAGGGACCTCCCCCCGGGTCGGAGATCATCCCATAAAAGGCCCTGGGGCATTCCATACGCCCTTTGGGATTAGCAAGACTTGTAACTTTTAAGGTGGCACTCTTTGATGCCACTGGGGATTATATGCACCGAAGAATTGAAGACACACCAGTCTTGCGTATTTTTGGAAATTTTTCTAACGAAAGCAGGTTACGTGACGGTCTGCCATGCACCATCAAATGCCCTGGCAAATGAAAAAACCCCTCAAGGCGGGGCCCAGTATCAGCAAGGACCCATGAAGTGGCCTGCCAAATTTCTCTCCTTTGTCGTTCCGGCCCGACAGAAGCTACAAAACCATTTTGGTATCTCTAGAGGATTGTCTCTTGGCACTGTTCTCGGACCGAACATCATCTGACAAACAGACGATGAGAAAGGGTATGCTGAGGTACCATGACGCGACGGGGCAGTCACAGACAAGAAAACAGGGAAGCCCGCCTCACATCAATGGGCAGTAAAGCCCTCAAAGATTCATTGGACATGACTCTTGGAGAAAGTTTGATCTTGGGTATTGACTCCGTTTGTCAAGCTCCCCGTTGCACAATGGACCACCTGGCAAAACTACCCTCATGGGAAGAAAGTTGTGGCCCAAACCCCCCTGTTGTCAATGACGCAGCAGAGCGGGGGACTAGGATGCCACAGATTTGAACACAAACAAAGGGCCCCCAAAACGAAGAGCAGCTCCAGGCACTATACAGAGTTGTGAAGGGGGTCCGAGAAGCTGCTGGACTGGCAACGTCAACTGAGGGTTGTGACAAAAAAAATCACTGGGCCTCCATTTCGTCAGTTGGGACTAATAGAGTGTGATTGTATGAGTGTGTATTGTGTACTGACTTACTTTGAAGAATTGACTTCCATTGGGGAGATTTCGGGATAAATAATTTTTTTTTGTTCAATAATTGACCATAAATGTGGAAGAAAATGTGTTTTTTTATTTAAAAATGGAATTAATTGTTTTCAAGACAGTGGGAATGTTCTATGTCTTTTGGGTGTCTTTTTTGCATATTTTGGTACCAACATGAACCTGGGCGGGCATTCACAGCCTAGAAATCATCAATTTGTCAATTGGTTTTCTTTCCGGAAACGGTTCTATGGTAACGGACTGTCGATAAGAGTCATTTAAAAAAAAAAAAATTTTATCAGGGTTTGTTCCCGATACCCCAAAACAACTTTTTGGTGATTTCAACCCCGAGATAAATTCTTGAAAATAACCCCTTTCGGCCCCGCCTATTTGGGGGGTAAAGAACACTTTTAAAGCCCCAGCGTTTTTTCCCATTTGTGAATATGGGAGCTACGCAAAGGGCAATTTCGACGCGTACGGGGCGTCAGACGGGCCGTCAGGGCCGCCTCACTTTGGGAAAGGGCACGTAAAAAGGACCTAGCATGGAGTGGACGGGGGGGATTGGGTGCCTTGCCCCCGCAAAGAGGACCCCCAGGTGAGGAAAGATCTCTTGGCCCGGATGAGATCCTCGGACGACCCCGGGAGTGCGGTGGCCATAATATAATGGACAAGCAGCTGTGATACGCCCCCCCCCATCAGCCAGACCCGGGACGAGAAGATAAATGGGCAGAAAGATCTACGAGGCTGTGGAGGTAGAGGCTCGAGGGGGCCCCCGAACCCCCCCAGTCCTAAAAAAAATGGGTGGACGAGGACACTCCCTCCTAAAGGGGGGGCTTTTTGAAGGGGGGAAGGCTCGAGGCAACCTCCCACACACAAAAACCGGGCCGCCCGGGGGGGCGGGCGGAAGACATAGTGTGACCTTGCCACACCCGCCGGAGTCCTGGGACACATAATGCAAAAGGGGTTTTTGTAGCTCAGAGGCTGTACAAACCGCACAAAGATTTAAGAAACCCTTGCCAGGCTGGACCGGGGTGGTTCCCCTGTGTAAAAAGGGCCCGGTTTTTACCCACCGTGGGGGCAATCGCGTCCCTGACATCGTGGCTGGGAAAGGGAAAGGGGTGGGGTCGGGTTTCGGACGTCAAGGGGAGCCGATGCAGCAGCGGGGGGCTTTAGCGCGGGCACACCCAAGAAAAGCTAAATTTACTCTCAGAACGAGGATTAGTTGCTGGGTCCACGCAAAGACAGGATTCCCCCAGTTTTTCCCCCCGGCCAAAAAGGAGGGGGAAACATAGCACTCCCGCCAAGAACACGTGGCTCAACTTGGGCTTGCTAAGTCCGACCTTACGGTCTTGGGACCCGTGTTCTGGAAGGGAGCATCAGGGGTATCAGATATTCCCCGGACCTTGGTGGGGCCGCGCCACCCCACGCGGGATGAGAGGGGCTCGCAGTCCCCCCGAGTTGGGAATAAATTTATATTTTTATTATATTAAATATAATGTATATCTTACATTTTAAAGCTAATAATTACTGCAGCAAACATTCAATTGAAAAAATTTAAATTTTGGGTTAAATTTTCTAGTAAGTAACTTTTTCAAACGAAAGGGAAAAAAAAAAAAAAAAAATTTCCCAAAACCTGTATCTTTATGACGCGCATGAATGGATTAACGAGTTCCCACGTCCCTATCTCTACTCAACCCCAAATCAGGGGAACGGGCCTGAGTTTTCAGGGGGAAGAAGACCCTGTTTAGCTTGACTCTAGTCTATTTTGTAGAGAGCATCAGTGGGTAGCATAAGGGGAGGGGCTGTACATCACGGTACTTGGGCGGTGCGGCCCCACAATGAAATACCACTACTCTGATCGTTTTTTTTATTTCTCGGTGAACGGGAAACGGAGCTTCCCCAAGTGGGATTGTCTCCTGTTTCTAGCCTAAGGGGGCGGAAAAGGGGGGGCGCGTGTGGGTTTTGGCCCCGCGTTAGCTGACCGGGCGTTCGCGCCCGCCGCGATCCCCTCCGAGGACATTATCAGTTGGGGGTTTTGACTGGGGCGGTACATCTGTTTAACGATAACGCAGGGTCCCAAGGCCCGCTCAGGGGACAGAAAAACCTCGCGTAAACAAAAGGGCAAATGCTGGCTTGATCCTGATTTTCAGTACGAATACGGGGAAAAAACCCCCGCGAAAGCAAAAAGGGCTTTTCCCGGGGTCCTTTTTGGGGACCCTTTAAATTTGGAAAAATTT
>JACEEZ010008953.1:0-14133 GCA_016584305.1 Chionoecetes opilio
CCCGTTTTGTGACGGGAGGACAGGTAGAGGAAGAGAGAGGGAGGTAGGGAATGACGGAGTGGGTAGGAGTTGAGGTGCTCTCACGGTGACGAGCTGGCGTCAACACCGGAGTAGGGATGGGAGTGGGTGACTCCACGGTGACTGTGTTGTCTGAAACCGGAGTAAGGGAGGTGAGGTGAGGAGAGGAAGCCTGGGGGACTTTGCGTCGCGGCCAGGGAGGAGGAGAGGAAGCCTGGGGGACTTTGCGTCGCGGCCAGGGAGGAGGAGAGGAAGTCTGGGGGTTTTGCGTCGCGGCCAGGGAGGAGGAGAGGAAGTCTTGGGGCATGGCGCTCCAACCAGGACTGACTGCCTGTGGCTGTGCGCGCCTTATATACCCTCGCTCTCCTTGAGCTTGAATTTGAGTGCGGCCACCATGCTGATCATTCCCGTGTCTTGATTGTGGCTGTGTCTTCGTCACAATAAGGGAAGCCTAGGGCCGGATTCAGCAAACTTACCAGCGATACCCTGTTACGAGGTCGAAGTACTAGACCGCTACGAGAGATGGCAAAACTGTATTCGGCAACGATATTGTAAGCACCTAGTAAGGTACGAGGTCCATTGCCGCTGGTAGCCACCAGAGGGGTCTCGTGTCGCGCAACAGCCAATCATCTCCACGCTTGCATCAGGAGTGTTGGGACTTACACGTGCTTTTGTTTACAACAAATTTCATTTAAAGTTCCTATATCATACCTCCATAATTTAGTAAATGATGTCTCAGAGCTTATTTATCATTATTGATGCACCATAAAGGTTCGTTTTGCACGCCTGTCACCGATACGAGGTAATCTATTAAAAAAAATCATGAACTTTGCTGAAAACCCCAACAAAATAGCCTGCTATGAGTGTCCGTGTGTGATTCTACACATATGCAATGATTCTTCGTCTTTTTATCTGTAAGGAGAAAAAAGTAGAGAATTTGGACTAATATTTGTGTATGTATAACATGACCAGTGGGTCTGAATTAAAGTATTTTTCAACTTTCTACTGTTATTTATAGGTCTGCAAAACGAGTGTGAAAGGGTTGGCTATATGGTACCTGGAACTGTCGCCGATAGGAATTCTCGCCGACGTCGGCGGATGTTCCAATTTTTCATGTCGGCGAGTGTTCCTATTTCTGGCGACAGTTCTAGTTCTTGATCTTGAGTTAAGTTATGTGGTTATGTTATGTTGGCTAGTTGACCATTATCCAGGTTAGGTTAGTGAACGGTCCTTGCTAGTGGAACTGTCGCCGAAAATGTCCACGTCGGCAGGTGTTCCAATATCGGCGAGAGTTCTCGGTTGGTGTTTCGGCGAATTTCTATCGGCGACAGTTCCATAAACAGGCTATATGTGCAGTTTAAACCAATACACGATCGGTGGTGCTTTTACTGAACGTTTCGTTCTTATCAGAAGGAGTAATTATAACACCTACAACAGCCGTCGGGTATTATTCTAGTGTTTGCCCATACTCCCCCTCTCCCACAAATCAGGCTTGGGGACCTGGAGGAATGCGGGATATTTGGCTGTGGTACAAAATATGCATTGCAACCACATAGTATTTGAGTTAGGAGTGTTAAGAAAACTCCCTAGGTCTAGGGAAAATGTATTGGATTTCTTCTGAGTCCAGAGACGTGTGAACCTGACGATCCTCACAGAATGATGACCGAAGTGTCGAGAACCCCCTCCCAAACCCTCGCTAGGAGGTTAGGTTAGATTTGGTTAGGCTAGGATAAGTTAGATTTGGTTAGGTTAGATTAGATTTGGTTAGGTTAGCTTTGGTTAGGTTAGCTTAGGTTAGGTTATCGGTGGGTCAAGCCCCCAGCTAAGTTAGGTTAAATTTGGCTACGTTAGGTTAATTTTGGTTATGCAAATTTCTCTAGATATAAGGAAATTACCCTAGTTCTAGGGAATTTTAGCCCCCCTATACAACTCTTAAATTACGTGTTTCCGACGCATAATTTGTTCCCCTCCCGAAAACCCCGCATTCCCACAGGTCCCCAAATTTGTTTGGGGGAAGTGGGAGAGTATGGGCAAACACTAGAAATTTACCGAAATGAAAAATAATTCAAGGGGGATCTGGGAAGGGGCGAAAACCTCCCACTGAGGTTAGGTTACGTGATCAATGCCCAGGTTAGGTTAGTTAACTAGCAGGAGGTTCTGCGCCCCTCCCCCCCGCCCCCCACAGTTGTCAGGAGAGTATTGGGTTATAATGGACGAGAACTGCGCGATTGCTACCGCCGTTACTACTTATGTTTTCTGTATTATTTTTTGTTCAGTATACTGTGTTGTTTTAATCAACTTCCGCATAACCTTCAAAACTTATATACATATTGTAGAAAAAATATAGCCCCTAACCCTTTAGGAGGTTAGTTTAAGGTTCGGGTGAGTTTAATAATCCCGCCAAGGGGCCGAGGGGTAGGTTAGATTCAGTCGGTTAAAGTAATCGTCCAGACCCATTTTTTTTGCCTAATTATGTTGAATGTACATTCAAAACACCTATCCACACAAAAAATAATGATTTCCAGGCCTTATTTCCGTAAAAACACGACTTTGAAAAAAAGCGCGCGAAAAAAAATTTCCCTCCACAGGGTACGACTGTTTTTGAGATCAGAAAGGGACCCCCGCAGACACTCTGTCTAAAACCCCTGTCGGCAAAGTTAGATGACGATTGTCTGGGTCAGACAGTGAATCTGTCGCTTGACGACTAGAGTACGAGCTCAATCGACACCAAAAGAAAGACGCGGTGGGTTACTTGAGGAAAACGAAACCCCAGATTTTCAGGGATCCTATAGGTTGACCCGGTACGAGGGGGGATGAAAAAGGTGTGCAGAGCCCGAGGTTTAGCAAAAGGACCGGCACTTCTCCAAAACAGGATTTGTTTAAGGGAAAACCCTGTGTGGGGAACACAATGAAAGGGCTTTTTGAGAAAATCCTAGTTAGTTTTTGGGGTACAGTCAAACGTCATTTCTCGGAAACCCCAAAATAGATTTAATCAGCATAGAGTTGGAAAATATCGGGCGGGGGGCAGAAGTGGACAGCCCACCACCACAGGGTCTCCACCACAGGGCACGCCCCCTCCAAAAAAGAGTACGTTTACGGGGGGGGCCGCCCCGTCCAGACACCCCTTTAAAAGGCTACCTCACACTCGTCGCCCAACCCCCCCAAATGGGGAGCCGATAGTCGCGTGCACACTCCACCCAGTCTTTCCCCACTGGTACCCCGCTACACACCGTTTTTTTCAACAAACTGTCGCCCAAACCACTATAGGGTGTATCACCCTATATCGCCACTCCTTTTCCCTGTGGAAAAATTTTTCGAAAGGGACAGCTGTTTTTGCTGACCATAAAGGATGCATCATGTGGATATCCCCCCAAAAAAAAACTATAGAAAAACCAAATATCTCAAATACTTTTTTTACTCTGTGTTTTCGTCCCCTTTATGATCAGCGCGGGGAAAAGGACCTCCCTTCGTACGTCACCAGGGCCCGAGCCTGAGCGTCTGCAAACCTTTAGGGGTTTTTAGAACTCAGGGAAATTTGCAGATTTGATTGCGGATTTTTTAAAACGGCTGCCCGGATCAAAAAAATGACGACGTATTTTTGATATACCGTTAATGGGTATGATTTGATTGTTAAAACAGGAATGATAAATGGTCTGGCGTTTACTTTAAAGGGGTGACATTTAGGCCTTTTGTGGGTTTTTAAACCCCTTTGTAATGGCTATCGTACGTTCGGGCAGTTTAGTGAAATGATAGCTGGGAAATTATTTCAAATAAATTCTATACTAAATCATGATATTTTTCCATGTAATCTCCATCATCTACATATTCCTTATTAGGTGTACCGTTGAGTATTGATATGTGTTGATAATATGTTGGAAGTTATTGAAATAAGGGAAAATATGACCTTTTGTTATCCCGTAATCTTTGCCGCGGCTATAATCAAAGTTATTTTTTATTATATACTACACACATGACAACTGATAACCTTTTTCCATGTAAACTCCTTCCTATGTACGTACGTGTCTCATCTTATTATATGTATCTCTGTGTGTTCCTGATTGAGCTGGCAAGTATTTGAAATAAACTGCAATATGATAATTTCTAAATCAACTATTATAAAAACTTTTATAACAATTTTTAATAGCTTGAACTATTATATAGTGATGAATATTAATAGTGATATTAATTTAATAGTGATAGGTAACCGATATGAGATACTTGTATATTAATGACTAATATATATATATGAAATGAAATTTCCTACTTACAAATACGTAAGCCAGCGGTCCTCGAGGATTGACGTCAAGTTCGCCGCTGCTTGTCACTACTAGATGTTAATACTACAGCAGATAATCATATAACTGTCTGTTTCAAAATGTATACACATTTAGAAATATTAAATTCTTGAAATTCTGTATATAATGTTCACAATCAGTAAATTATCCGTCTGAAAATACACCAGCAGGCCTTCAGAGGGCCACTGACGGAGGTAACATTTGCCACGGCGGCGGCCGTTCGTCGCGCTCTACAGCCTACGTCGGCCGCCCCTCCCTCCGGGGATGGTTAGCTGGTAAGCACTATATTAAAGTCCCATATGCACCAATTACCTATATTATTTTGCTTACAAAACTAATCTTAGCAAGCTTTCAGTCAGTTTAATGTATAGTTTTAGACGAGTTAAGGGGAAACAATGACTATGTGGGCAGCCCAAGTTTAAAACCCATACAAACACAGTCTAACTCTGTGCATAAAAATCTCCAAAACCTTCATGTTCATAGAAAGAAGTAGAATTATTTCCTCAACGATACTCATCGCAATCATTCAGACAGTCTACGCATAGGTGTGGAATGATGGAAAAAAAGTATATCTATTATGGAAGCACACATAGAGCCCCGATAAAAACCATGTAACATTCCTCTACTAACCATGGCTAATATATTTCTAATCATTGCCTCAAGCGTTTATTTTTCAGTCAATTGGACGATTTGCTATGCAATTTGTCACTTCGAAAAAATGGCCCTATTGTAGGCAACCCATTTGGGTCCCATCTATGCCATGGATTTCCCCATTCTCTTACCCATGACCCACCTAGCCCACCAATTACCATGAAATCACACAGGGGCCCATGTAAGGTGGCTGGCTGGGGAAGGAAGGGAGGGGGTGAGGTTGAGACTATGGTAGGGGGGAGAGGTATGGTAGGAGAAGAGGGCTATGATAGTGGCGGGAGGAATGAGAGAGTATGGCACTACTATATAATGGTTTTTATTTTTATGCTTGGAGCCTATAGCGCCTGTAGGCTGTTTTTTCTTGTTTACGTGGGTGTGTGTTGAGATTTACCATCATGCTCGTAATCCTCTGTAGGGTTTACGGGATGAGTGTAAGGTATTCTTTATCCCTGGCCCCCGGGGCCAGCTGTGTCTTAAAGATATTCACGCTGGTTTCTGTGCTGTGGTGTTTTAAGCTACGACCAGGGGCGCGCTTGTCACCATTTCTCCCTCTGGGCATTATTCCCGCCAGGGCGTCCCTGGCCTGACACCTGGTCTGCCACGTGTAAGCTGAGATGGGCGGATGGTACGTAGTTCTCCCAGCCACGCCCCCCCCCCCGCCCGGAACCCTTTCCAGGGGCCGGTGCGGGGGGTTGGTGGTACTGGTCATGCCACGTGTAAGCTGAGATGGGCGGATGGTACGTAGTTCTCCCAGCCACGACCCCCCCACGCCCGGACCCTCCCAAGGCCGGTGCGGGGGGTTTGGTGGTACCTGGTCTGCCACGTGTAAGCTGAGATGGGCGGATGGTTACGTAGTTCTCCCAGCCACGCCCCTCCCCCGCCCGGACCCTCCCATGGCTCGTGCGGGGGGTTTGGTGGTACCTGGTATGCCACGCCCCTGGCCTGCCAGTGTGCGCTGAGATGGGCGCGATGGTTACGTTCGCTCTTGCTGGGCCAACCTTCCCGCTCCCCCGCCCGGACCCTCCATGGGCCGGGGGTAGGGGAGTTGAGCGGTCATGGCTGCCACGTCGACCCCCCCCCGCCCCGACCAGCCACTTACCTGGGGGTCGGGGCAGTGCCGTATGTGGCGATGCAGGTTGGGGGTTTGGCGGGACTCTTTATTCTTTTCCGTTTCGTGTTGACGTCTAGTCCTTTCCCCTCACTGTTTTACCCTTCTTTGCCAGCGGACAAATGTGAAGCCAGGGCTGCGGTGACTTTTAGGTCCCGAGGCCACAAGTTCTGCTTCCTCGCACGCCCGTGCCTTCTGTCGGACTTTTTGTCCACGATTTGCCCGTATGCTCTGTGGATGGCATGCGGCTCATCCTCCGGAGGGGGGTGTGCCATGCTTTAACTGGCAGAGCCTATGCTGACCTCAAGGGAGTGGTGGTCGAAGGCTTTGAAGTCTCGCCAACGCCAGCCACTCCGTCTGATTCCTGGGCGACCGGTGTCTCTGGGTTCTCGGCTGGGCCTCGCCAAGTCGTCCATCTCCTCCTGTCTCGCACCTCCCGACCCCTGCCTCTGACTCATGAGCTCGGGCGTCGATCGTGCTGACGGTGGAGCAAGATCTGGCGGTCTCCTCAGTCCCTCACCGACCGCGATCCCAGTCGAGGACTTGCAGCTGGGTCTTGGCTCCTACGCTGGTCAGGCGTTCTTCTGGGCCCTTCCCCACCCTCACCTCCTGTGCCTCGGGGTTTGGTTTCGGGGCTTGGATGTCTTTCAGTGATAACTCCTTCAATGGAAGAATGGAGGGCCAACTTAACTTCTGGGTCCCATTCCCGACACCGAGGCGTCGCAGGTCCCCCATCGCCTGATTCCCTTCACCTGTGCCTACTCTGAGTCTGTGGTAGTCGAGGATGACTACCTGGTGTGCTCCGACGGGGAAGAGGATAGCTGCCCTACCCGTGGCCCAAGCGACGACGGTTCGGGGACTTCGCCCCCTGGCTTCCTTGTTTTCCCCCGCCGGGCCCTTCCTCCGCCTTTCTTCTGAGGTGCCTTTAGGTGCACGTTCCCCTCGTCCCGCTGCGGAGGATGCCTTGGGACCCTCCTTTTCCTCCGTCCTGTTTACCTGGGCACCGATGCACCCGTCGATTGCTTGTGTGAAGACGGTGGACGGGGCGCTGTTGCTATCGGTCGTCGGAGGGACGGCTCCTGGGGCCCAGTTCGGACTTGAGGTGCGTCGCTCGGGTGGACAGGAGGACAGGAGTCCTACCTATAACCGCCGGATTCCTTTCTACTCGACTGAACGCTCCCTCGAAGCAGCCTGCGGTTTGTTCGGCGGCCGATTTGGATGCTAGGCCTCCTTAACTGGCTGAGCCTAGTTTGGTCAGGGATGGCTTCCCGTGCGATGGAGGAAAGCAAGGATGCAAGGTGGGCTTTCACTCGGGGGCCAAGGACGGTTGCCCTGGATGAAGCCGGCCTGGACCCCTGCGAAGTGTGGAAGAGCGGGTACCAACCAGTGTGAACCGGGTCCTCTAAGTCCTGGGGCCCCCGATCTCGGTTCTCCCGGCCTCTGGTGGCTTCTCCACGTGTGATGGCTGATTCCTCCGGGTGTTCCCGACTTTCTGCCAAGGACCTCCCGTGGCTGGGCGCAACCGGTGAAGAGGAGCTTTTTCGCCGGGACTTTCAGGAGCGGCAACACGCCTCCTGTTGACCTCTTCTGTTCCTTTCTTCAAGTCAGCTGGCGGAGTGCCTCTCCTCCTCGCCGTGGGGATCACTCTTTCTCTCCCCGGCCTCCCGGTCGGATGTCTGTCGGGGCTTTGTTCGACCGCCTGTGATGCTTCGGCGGCCTCCCTCCTCCCGACGGTCCGCCCTGCATTGACAGGGCCGTCACTGCCCGCTGGCTCTTCGGCGCGAGGGCTGTTCGGGGCCTGCGGCGATGACTCGACAGCAGATTCTCCGGATTAGTCCCTTCAGATTTCGGACCGGTCTTGTCGGAGCCCCCATTGCAGAG
The DNA here is from genome assembly GCA_016584305.1 of Chionoecetes opilio. Classification (NCBI taxonomy): domain Eukaryota; kingdom Metazoa; phylum Arthropoda; class Malacostraca; order Decapoda; family Majidae; genus Chionoecetes; species Chionoecetes opilio. Next base: position 7,954 of record JACEEZ010008953.1, read on the forward strand.
TGTCTCGCCTCAATCCCCCACCGTCACTCTGGTGCTACTCCGGCCCCCAGACCGTCGCGGCCGGGGGTTCCTGTGTGGAGGGGGTCCAGCAGTGTTCGTTCGGGGCTCTTCTCGTCGGGAGGGGCAGTCCAGGAGTGCTCAACCCCGGTGTGGACTGGCCCCGGATCCTCGGCGGCCCAGTCGGGGGTGGGCCTTCCGGGTTCAGGGGTTCTGGGTTCGGGCATTTCGTCGGGGCCGCTATGTCCACAAGCCTTCCTCCAAGGGTCGCTCTCGCTTCGAGCATCCCTTCCATGCCCTCCTGTCCGGGGTTTCGGGCAGCCTGGCCGCCAGAGGGAGGTTGGGCCGCCAGGGTGGCCGAAACGGTTTCTTTCTCTGGCCCTGGATTGCCCTACCGCCCCTTCGGCGACCTCTTCTTGGACGACGGTCTCCACAGTGCTCGCCGCCCACGTGTCGTGACATGCACTCCTCCGGGGTAGTGGAGAAGGCGCGGGGAAAGGTCTTCCTTTCCCGATTTTCATCGTACCCAAGAAGGACTCTCTTCGAAGGGCGGCTATCTTGGACCTCAGCGCCTAAACGGATTTAGTGCGCAACCACCGGTTCCGTATGCTGACCTTGGCCCAGGTCCGCCTTTCGGCTGAGGCAAGGGGACTGGATGCGTCCCTCGATCTCAAGGACGCCTACTGGCATGTCCCCATTCATCCTCGGTTCCGCGCTTCTGGCCCGCAGTGGGATCGGACACGTGGCAGTTCACCAACACTGCCCTTCGGACTCTCCATCGCTCCGAGGGTTTTACGCGGCTCACAAGGGTGGTGTCTCAGCGGATGTGTCTGCAGGGGTCAATCTGCCTCATGTATTTGGACCCCCCGATTGGCTGGTGTCCAACCCGTATCAGGAGGAAGCGGTTCGCATGCTGGACGAGCTTTGGCGGTGGCGGGCGGAGAGGGGTTCCTAATCAACCAGGGAAATGTCCGTCCTTACCCCTCCCACGCATTACTTGGCTGGGCATGCAATGGGACTTCCGTCAGCTGCGGTCCGCATATCGGGGGAAATGCGGCCAAGCTTCATCAAACGCCTCTTCGGGCCTCGTGTCCCGTTTTGTCAAGGAGCATTGGGAGTCTTCGCGGCTCGCCAACTTCGCCGCAGAAAGTCACTACCCTGGGCACTCTTCGTCTCCGTCGCCTTGTCCGGGTGGTGAAACAGCCGTTCCGTGCGGGCCCCGCGGACTTTGCTACGGCCCGTCCCTCCCCTGGCCCTCACACTACTGAGACAGAGTGGTTGGTGGAGGGCGATTTCTCCGCGTGGTACGGGTGGCTGCCTCACCCATACGGTCTTCGTGATGTCGGATGCGTCGAGACGTCGGGTGGGGATCCTCGACGGCGGCGAGTGTTTCGGGCGGGTTGGTCCGGGGTGGAGCGCAAGCAGACTCCAACAATCAACGTCAAGGAGCTGCTTGGTCCCTCTTCTCTGCCTACCGTTCGAACCCGATCCAGAAGGAACGGCTCTTGCTCGAGATGGACAACATGGTCGGGTCCACTGTCTCGCCCGCCAAGGGACTTCCAGATCCGCCCTTCTGTTGTCCTTTCGGAGCAGATCTTCGGCCGGCGGCACGTTTCCACCTTCATCTGTCTGGCCCAGCTTCAGGTTCCTGCCGGAGTGGAGAATGTGTGGGCCGACGCACTTCTCGCTTCCGGGGCTCGTCGGTGGAGTGGCGGCTTCACCCGGAGCGCCTTTGCGCTCTCTGTCGGCTGGGGCACTCCGGGGTGGACCTCTTGCGTCCCGCCCGCTCTGCCCAACTACAGGCCTTTTTGACGAGGGGGGAACGGACAGATGCGGGAGGCCGGACGCCCTCACGGAAGACTGGAACAGGTGGCGCCATGTTTACCTGTTTCCGCCTCCCTGCACCAGATGTCCTCGAGGTATGCAAACAAACTGCGTTCCTACAGGGGCAAGGTGACCAATGGTGGTTCCTCTCCTGGCCGCCGCAACCCGTGGTTCTCCGAACTGAAGGCCTGGGTTCCCTCCCCGGTTCCTCTAGGGGCCCTCGCTTTGTTGGAGGAGTCCCGGCCAGGCTTTCTTTCCACCTATGAAGCTCACGCCTGAGTTTCTCCGTTACCTCTTCCGCTCGGACGGTCTCGGACGCGGTAGCGGAGGGCCATGTTGGCGGCTCTTCGCAGTCCTATACGAGACAGTATCAGTTCACTGGAAGGCCTTTCAGTCGTTCCTCAACTCAAGGGCCTCCGCGACGGCTCTTGAATGGTCGTCCTGGATTTCCCTCCTTCCTGGCCCCGACCGGGGGAGTCCTCCGCTACTCTCTCCACTCACCTTGCGGCCCTGCTGACACCTCAAATACGTTGGGGTTGTAGGGTTTGGTCTGACCGGCGTTCTGTGACACTGTTGAAGAGGGTTTTGTTCCAACAAAACCCCTCCCCGTTTCGTCCCTGGTCCCTTCTGGTCCCGGAGAAGGTTCTCCGTTCCTGCAGGGCGACCAGTTTGGTCGGACGCTGCCGGACCTCGCCTCCGTCAGAAGGCCTTGTTCCTGGTGGCCATGGCTACGGGGTTTCGGGCTTCTCAGCTGAGGGCGCTGACCCGTTCCCCAGTGGACGACTTTCTCGCGGGACGGCGGCTCCGCTGTCTCCCTCTCCTTCGCCAAGGTGCTGGGTAAAGAAACGAGCGGCAGGACCACGTCTCATAAAAAAAAACCCGGGGGGGGGGTTTTTTCCGGTGCGGGTTTTTTTCGGGCCTTTTGGTTTTTTTCTAGGCTTTTGGGGGGACGTCGCACACCCTTGTGGCCGGTTCGGCGCTCCGGTGTTACCTGGATGCTTCCGAGCCCTGGGCGTGTGACCTGCAGTGCCTGTTCCGTCCTCCTCTCCTCTCTCGATCTGTACACTTGGTTTTTGTTTTTTTTTTCGTCCCTCACCACCAGGGGGATTCGCGGCACGGCTCCGGGGCGTCATAGAGTCGGCGGAATCCGGGTCACGCCCCTCGCGCCATGACGTCGGGGTGTTGCTGCGTCTCTGGCCTTCCTCCGCCACCCATTCCTTGGAGGGGTACGAAGGGGGACATTGGAGTACGGCCTCTGCTCGTGGCTCGTAACTGCACACTCCGTCGTGGACTTCCCCTGTGTTGCCTGGGACTCCCTCCGTCTCGGAGGGGCTGGGTGGTGGACGCGGCATCCATATTGACGTCTCCGCTGATGTCGGGTGTGAGTATACTAGTGTATCGTCTTGGTTATTGTGCCAGTTGCTCTTTTGCCTCCCCGCGGGGGTCGGGGTATTCTTGCCCCGTCTCAAGTGCAGGTAGCTTTAGTGCACTAGCTCTAAGGGGACCTAAAAGACGGCTTTGAAGTATGAAAAGCTATTTTTGGGCCCTGACAGAGCAGTGCACGGCCTTCGGGCCCTCCCAACTTCCTTCCCCCGCCCAGTTTCAGCGCTCGCCACCGGGGGAGATTTTTGGGATGGTTATGATGGCTCCGAGCGGTGGCGGACAGCCGGCCTCGGTCAGATGGCACGGCGTTGCAGACGTATGTTTCTTTTTCCAGTTCTCGATGTGTAGCTGGTTATGTGTAACCAGATGTGGTATGGTGCCTGGTATCCCAGGGGTTCGCCATGGGTGGCGCATCTTTCCTATCCTCTATAGCTAGTGCACTAGCTCTGTTCAGGGAACCAAAAATAGGCTTTTCTACTCAAAGCCCTGTCAATATAGATATATATATATAATATATATATATAATATATATAATATATCGAGAATATATATATATAGATAATATATATATCAGATATATATATATAGTATATATATAAATGTATTATTTATAGTTACAGTGGAGTCGGACCCTTAGCAAGTATGCCCTTATGTTAAAAGGAAAGGCGTATGATATTATGGAGACAGGATGGTATGACAGCAGAGTAGTATATGAAGGTGGATGGATAGGTACAGGAAGGAAAATAGGACCTTAGTAAAATAGGAAGGAAATCCTGCTAATTCGAGTGTTTGAAATGGTTGACCAAAAATATCAGTTTGATTTTTTAGTTAATGACTTTGTATGTTTTGTATGGCCTGCAAATTATTTAAATGTTGAAATGGATCTCGATGACAGATCTTCAGAGGTGGGCATTCCGCAATTTTAGTCCGCAATTCCGCAACTTGCGGAATGCTAATTCGGTTGCGGAATTGCGCAATTACAGATGCCTGAAAAAATAGTGGAATTGCGAATTGCGGACCGCCAAAATTTTAAAGCGCAATCGCAATAATTGTGACGATCACCACCTTCAAAATGGCAAGTGCCCGCGTGAACATAAGTTCCCACCAAATATGGTGGAGACGACACTGCCAACTGCCAATGAGCCGTGTTTTTGTCGTCCAAGCACCGTCTTGGATTACGAAGACCACTCCAATAACACTTGCTGAAATGTGTTATACTGCTTTGTGATATTGTTTGTAATGTTTTGGACTGATTATTATTTCGGCCCCTACCAAGCTTCTTGTGTTTTTGTCGCAGAAACCAATCAGTTTTCAATTGCGAGAAAAAAGGGTCTTCGTACCAAGACCAAGCAAGTATCGTCCAAGCATCGCTAGCTAGTGTTGTAGCTAGTGTAGCACAGTCACTCACTCAGTCAGTGAGTTCTGGGACTTGGGATTGAGAGCGTGTACGCTCACTACGCTGGCCGTGTGTGTAATCACACACACGGCCAGCGTAGTGAGCGTAGTGAGTGAGTGTCGTGAGTGAGTGAGTGAGCGTAAGTGGTTTTAAAATTAGCGTTTAGAAACGTAATTATATGGCAAATTGCAAAATATAAACAATTTGAAATTACGAAATTACAAATTAGACAGGAAGCAAAATAGCCTTTTATTTACTAAACCCCCGTTTTTTTAAGTAAATTTTTGCTTCGAAAATGAGCAAATTTTAAACCAGAATGGACAATTTTTTGCCCCCATCTGGGTAGAAAGGGGTAGGAGTAGGATGTGGATACATGGATATTTATGTTTTAAAGTGGGGATTTGTCAGAAGTGATTGGGGGGCTGGATGATTTTCCCAGCACTCCCCCACCCCGAGCACTGACGTGGAGCACCCAGGGCCCGGGAAAAAGGTGGAAGAACTTCCAGCTAACTTGAGCCCCATGGACAATAAGTTATTCCTTTATTACTGAGTTTTTTGTAAATTTATTTAGTCAATTTATAGTTTCACCCCAACCAAAAATTTTTTTCTGATGCGCCTTTTTATACATAAGGTCATCAAAAATCGTTTGGTTTTGGGAAACTATAATTTCTTTAATTTTCTATTAAAGTTAAAAAATAAAAAAATTGTTTTAAAAGGGGGGTGAATAAAAGGGGGATATATTCCAAATATATTTGATTATTTTTGAACACAGCATACAAAGAGCGGCCGCCGGGGGTTTATTTGTTTTAACGTCTTTTTTCAAGGTACTACGCATTTTTCAGAAAAAGAAATGATAATGGGAAAACTAATACAATTCTGCTTCTATTGATATCTTCCATGTAATATGTTGTCCCACAAAGTTTTCAGACGATGCGTTTAAATAAATTTTTTGTTTTATGCTTTTCTTTAGAGTTTATATGGCCTTTATTTAAAGTGTTTTTTTCGTGTTTTATGTGATAATCTTTAGAACAACTTTCCGAAGATAACAGTATATCCTTTATACATGTATAAAAATGGGCGAATTTTTGGGGAAGAAGCCGTAAAAGCCGGCTTCTTGCAGCTTGCTTTTCTGTTTTGGGGGAAGCCTTTTTAAAGAAGCCGGCTTCTTCGGATTGGCCCCCCTGGGCAAAACCGTAAGAAGCCATAAGAAGCGAGAGCCAGGGCTCGCTTACCACGGCTTCTTCCCGCTTGTTGCCGTGACGTTTTAGAGATAAAAAAATATGGCGGGGAGGGCAAGATTTTGACACAGTGGTATCGGCGTGAAAAACTGTAATTACGATAACGGACAAAAGTAAACCACATAATTACATTCAGAAGCGGAATACCCTTAAGCCACAAAAAGAAAATACAAGGTTAAGACACGACGGACAAATTTAAAAAATGGTGAAAAAAATGATCATTCTTATCAGGCTGCGATAGGCCCCCAGTCGAGTAGTATTTTTTTTTCTGAATTTTACTGAAATATGGCAGAAATTTGCCTGATTTTTACATTTAGTAGCAGGGCTTAACTTTTGGCCACC
>JACEEZ010008954.1:2500-7500 GCA_016584305.1 Chionoecetes opilio
GCATTTGTCCCCTTTCTCTCTCTCTATCTCTCTCTCTCTCTCTCTCTCTCTCTCTCTCTCTCTCTCTCTCCTCATCTCTCTCTCTCTCTCTCTCTCCTCTCTCTCTCTCTCTCTCTCTCTCTCTCTCTCTCTCTCTCTCTCTCTCTCTCTCTCTCTCTCTCTCTCTCTCTCTCTCTCTCTCTCTCTCTCTCTCTCTCTCTCTCTCTCTTTATCTCTCTCTCAACCCTTCGTCCTGGCGCCCTGTATCGATGCTTGAATCTTTAATCACCATCAAAGACTCCAAACACATTTCAGGATCCAATTATGTCCCACGGTTTTAATTGGTGGTTCGAAAAGCAGATTCCGATCGGCTGGAGTGACAGGCAGTTGTCTCGGGAGGGAGGGAGATGGAGGGAAAAAGAGAGAGAGAGAGAAAGAGATAAATAAAAGAAGGACGACGGACGACAGCCGCGGGTGACATTTCTCTTCTTTTTATTCCAGTTTGTTTTGTTTTAACATGCTCCCGGAATGACAGGTTTTGGAGGGCGAAGCTTCCAGAAAAAGAAGACGGAGGAGGAAGCAGGAGGAGGAGGAGACAGAGGAAGAGTAGGAGGAGGAGGAGATAGAGGAGGAGGAGTAGGAGGAGATGGTGGTGGTGGAGGATGAGGTGGAGGAGGAGGTAGTGGTGGTGGCGTCTTCATTTTCAATTGGCTCTTTTGCCTCGAGTGTCCCGTCACACCGATGCTTCATGAGGCGGAGGTGGAGGTCTTGAGTGCAGCGAGGCGTAACAGAGGGCGAGGGGACGCAACGCTTCCCTCCTCCTGTGGGCGCCGCCGAGGGGAAAATACTGACGAGGAAAGAAAGAAGAGCTAAAACAAATGTAATAATATGCTGATTATCAGAGAGAGAGAGAGAAAGATGGCAACCAGGAGGAAAGAGTGAAATGGACGAGAGGAAATTAGATTAAAGTTTGGAGCAGAATTTCAAGCGGAAGAATGAAAGGGACGCGGGTTTGAAAGAAAAAATATTAGAAGAAGCAACGAAGATTATATTTCAAATGAAGTCCAGAAGAGGAAGAAACAAATCTGAATATTAGAGAGAGAGAGAGAGAGAGAGAGAGAGAGAGAGAGAGAGAGAGAGAGAGAGAGAGAGAGAGAGAGAGAGAGAGAGAGAGAGAGAGAGAGAGAGAGAGAGAGAGAGAGAGAGAGAGAGAGAGAGAGAGAGAGAGAGCGGAGAGGATAGAATTGAAATATTAACCAAAAATGAGAGACGCAAGACAAAAAGAAAAACAAAAATAGGATGATAAAGCAATAACTAGATGACAAAGAAAACAATATATAAGAAAGAAAAATGGGGGAAGCTAGAATTCCATTACTATGAATAATAAACACAAAAACATATGCCAATTAACTCGCCATCACCATAACCATCACGATCATCACCATCTTCATCACCATTCAGCTAAATCTAAGAGGCACTTAAAAGCACAGGAAGGGCACAGGAAGGGGAGGAGAAGAAAAAAGCACAACGCGTAGCATAAAAAGAATATAAATAAAATACAGAACTTATTGGTGCCTTAAATCTAAGCGAGTCGATGGAGGGTCATTCGTAGCGGGAAATACGCGTCCCCGCGGAGATATTGCGGCTGTTGTAAATCTAAATGGTGACTGTGATGGCGGCATGTTGCAAGGATTGGCCTGTGTGTATGTGTGTGACTGTGTGTGTGTGTGTGTGTGTGTGTGTGTGTGTTAGAGAGAGAGATAGTTAGAGAGAGAGAGAGAGATAGAGCAAGAGAGAGAAAAGAGATACGTACACACACACACCAACACACACACACCAACACACACACACACACACACACACACACACACACACACACACACACACACACACACACACACACACACACACACACACACACACACACACACACACACACACACACACACACACACACACACACACACACACACACACACACACACACACACACACACACCACACACACACACACACCACACACACACACACCACACACACACACACACACACACACACACACACACACACACACACACACACACACACACACACACACCACACACACACACACACACCCACACACAAAACCACACACACACACACACAACACACACACACACACACACACACACACACACACACACACAACACACACACCACACAACAACACACACACACACACACACACACACACACACACAAGAGAGAGAGAAGAGGGAAGAGAAAAAATTGAGCAGAGGTAATGAGTAAGATGAGGAGGAGGAGGAAGAGGAGGAGTGAGGCAACTAAACAAGGAGGTGAGGGAGGACAGGATGATAGGAGACAAAAAGAGAGTGGGTCAGGAGATGAGGGAGAGAGACTTGGGGAGATATAAAAAAAAGAATCCGGCAAGCAAGAAATGGAAGGGGGAGGGAGACAGAGGGAAGGAGAGTGATGCATATAAGGAAAAACAGAGAGAGGGAAAGGAAGAGGGAAGACGGTGCATGGAGAAAGATTAGGGCGAGTTAGGAGGGAGTGAGGGTGACTAAGTAAGGATAATGACTGGCAAGGGGGAGCTGGCATCCTGCTGAAGGCAAGATAAAACATGAACCAGGGGATCCGTGAAGCCCATCGACCCATCCTAGCTTGAGGGCGGTCTTTAGGGACGTCAACAAGGAGACAGTAACAACAGGAAAGCTGGAGAATGTGTGAATAAAAGAGTTGTAAGGATCTTAGCTATTTGAGAAAATTAGACGGATGAAAAGGATTTATGTTTGCCACAAAACTAAGACATATATTTGTGATTTTATGAGATCCTGCCACTTCCAGAGACGAGGCTATTTCAAGGCGTTCCAGGGAGTGTAGGAGTGTGGGAGATATAATGATTTGCGTGATTTTAGGATGTTAGTGATAAGATAAAAACTTGTGAAACTGTAGACGGATGTGTTTCTGAGTTGGCGAGGAGACTTTAGGGAAACTTGGAGGTAGTATAAAAGATAGTTAGAAGTTGTAACAGGATGAAATTAAGGGGGAAAGGAGAATATGTATTTGTTGGATGATAGGATACCGTACGATGTTAGAGGAATTGCGACAGTAGGATATGTAGGATGCCTGTTGACCGGATGGATGATATAACTGTAGGAGGCACTGGAAGGGCAAGGTGAATGTATTATTATATGATGATAGCATACCGTAGGATGCTAAAAGGATATGCAACTGTAGGATATGTTGGATGCCTGTGATGGGCTGCATTGAACTTTTAGCTACAGGAGGCATTGGGAGTGGGGTAAGAAGGATATGTAACAGTAGAGTGATAGGATACCGTAGGATAGGAAGTTGTAACTGTAGGATACGTAGGATTGCTGTGAAGGACTGTATGGGGAAACGACTTGGCAATTCACGTTAAGCTAAACTATCGATGCTCAGGAGTTTTTTGGGCGGCGGTGGTCTTAACTTTGCGTCATTGATCGAAACTTATAATGAATTTTGGCATAACAGAAGACAATTGTTTACATTGGTACGCTTATCCCTATGAGTATATTCCGAAGGCTTCCTGTGAATGGCGGAGACAATCAAACAAGTACCCTGATTAGAGGGAATTTTAGATGAGATGATTCCTATTGGTTAATGATAAAAGGGATTTTTTGTCATTGGAGGAGTCATTCATAGAGGCGTCTTGTGATTGGTGGGATTGGGTGAGGTAGGTCCAGTCTTGCGTGGGCTGTCTTCTGATTGGAGGAACCATACAAAGTCTTCGCTGTGATTGGTCGTCGAAGCGTGTGTTTACCTGACCAATCGCTGCAAGCCTTTTGTCAATCAACGCTCACAGGAGGAGGAGGGAGGAGGAGGTAGGAATGGAGAATTAGACGGAGAGAAGATGTTGAATTATTAATATCCTAAGAAAGTCAGAAAATGTGAAAACCAGAGTAAATGTTTTCGATGTGTTTGTAATTTTCAGAGTATTGAAATGACACACTCATCTTTATATTACGGTTGCTAATGGAAAGCAACGAACGAAGAAAAAAAAACGAGACACAATACAGACAAGAAAAAAGCTCTATTGCTTGAAGGTATAGTAAGAATAGAGAATAAAGAGAAATAGTACAATACAAAAAATCCATCCAAGCAAAGAATAGGGAACAGAAAAAATAATAAAACATGACAACCAAGAATATGAAAAAAAAGAAAAAAAATCGAGAGGAAATAGTATTTTAGAAAAGCAAAGGAATGACAATGAGAGAAGACGAAAACCTAATCAATCAACTAAAATAATAAGAAAAGGGTAGAAAAAACTAATCGATCACCTGCTTTGCGTATACTTTTACACCTGTGGCTGTAGTAGCGGAGCCTGGCTGAGAGGGGCGGGACGGGATACACCAACAACCCTTTCGCCTTACAAACCAGGACAATAGGGCGTCTGTGGAGGTTTGGGCCGCGATGATAATACAAATAAAAGCTTTCAAGGGGAGAGCTGCGAGGAAGCACCGAGATGGAGTTTAATATTCTAAAGTACATCACAGCCTGTGGCCCCCAAATTACTCTCTTTATTTTATCTTCCTCTCGCTAGCGGCTGATAATGTCATACGTGGCTTTAATGGGGAACTGTGTTAGTGGTGGTGGTGGGGGGGGGGGGTGCTGGTGGTGGTGGTAGGGGTGGTGGTGCTGGTGGGGGGGAGGTTAGTGGTGGTGGTAGTATTGACGGTGGTGGTGGTGGTGCTTGTGGCGGGGAGGGTAGTGGTGGTGGTAGTGTTGACGGTGGTGGTGATGGTGGTGGTGGTGGTGGTGGTGGTGGAAATGTATCAGGCTGTGTGGATCGAGGGAATGAGATGGAATGGATAAGACTTGGGTGGTGGGGAGGAAGTGGTGATTGCATTGTGTGTGTGTGTGTGTGTGTGTGTGTGTGTGTGTATGTGCGTGTGTGTGCGTGTGTGTGTGTGCGCGTGTGTGTGTGTGCGTGTGTGTGTGTGCGCGGTGTGTGTGTGTGTGTGTGTGTGTGTGTG
>JACEEZ010008955.1:0-5000 GCA_016584305.1 Chionoecetes opilio
GGATATTTCCGTCCGAAAAGCATGAATGGGTTAAACAACTTCACCACACCCACGTAAACCGAAAAAACAGCAGGTGCTTACCATATGGCCTGAAGAGAAACAACACTGTTACAGGAGACGCAGCAGGTGTTGACGCAATGAAGGCAAAATAAGAATGTTTGGCTCCGAGCCGGTGGCGACAGCCGGCCTCGGTCAGGATTGGCACGGCTTGCCAGACGTGTGTTTCTTTTCTTTCATTTTCTGAGTGTAGCCTGGTTACCTAACCAGATGTCGGTATTGGTTGCCTGTATACCCAGGGTTTGCCCTGGGTGGCGATCTTTCCTATCCTATAACTTAGTGCACTAGCTCTAAGGGGACCTAAAAAAAGACACTTCAATTTTGTGTTTTACAAATCTGTACTGATAAGGATTACAACACAACATTTGTCACAACTATGCTACAAACTGCACAGTGTGGTAGAACTATTTACATTGTATGGTGATCGTCAGTATTATCGCAGCCCTTACGAAAGAATATCGTATTGAAAAATGAATCCCCGGTCATTATGACCAGAATTTCATTGTTCATGTAACCCCCCCTCCTTCCCCCACCTCACCCACCCACCAGCACCCATCCTGCCCCACCTCACCCACCCACCAACACCCCTCCTGCCCCCACCTCACCCACCCACCAACACCCCTCCTTCCCCCACCTCAGGTGGGTCAGGCAGGCAGCGCGGGGTATCCTAATTCAGCATAACATACATTATTGGTAGTGGCTCTCCTTACCCCTAACAACTCCTTCATGACACAATTGTAAAATTTAATGATAGGTTTCACGTCCAGCGCCTACCCAAGACTTGCAGCCATACAGTAAAGACCAAGCTTAAAGACACTATATTTTTTAAAGTCTATTGATTTTGGGAAAAGACGCCCATAAGGGCTTCATCAAAACAAATGACGTTTTTACAATAAAAGGAGTATCATTGTTTTTACGAATAAGTGAAACAGATTTTAAAACATGACAGAACTTGTTTTGTGCATGTATTTTCCCAGCAGATGACACGAACCGTGGCACGTAAAGGGGAGTCCCCACATACACGAGCTGCTGCAGTCCTCCACCACAACCTGTCCCGCGCAGCGGCTCGGCGTCCCTGGTTGACCGTTTATCACGAAAAACTTATTTTTACCTACATTGGATTCTTCATTCCATATTCATCACAAATTCCTTTAATATACAAAATTTTTTAACATGTTGTTCCTGGTCGTAGCCAAGTAACACCGCATCATCCATATACAACACTATGTGCAACCATTCTAAAAAACGTCTCGGGGACTACATCCCATTTTTTTACCAAACCGTCTACATATATTATAAATAGAAGACACGATATGGACTGACCTTGCCTTACTCCGACGGTGGAGGTGACAACTGCAACAGCACAAAATACTTTCCGTGACGCTGTACATGGAACTATAGTTTGCAAGCATCATCATTCCACAACCTAGACGCTTAAGAGTCATAAGCATCTTTTGTTTTGGCGTACGTCATATGCCTTAGAAATATCAATGAAAGACTCGAATAACTTGTTTTCTTCCTCCTTGCGGATGTCAGTGGGGAGCCGTAACGTAACAACATTTTTCCATGCATCCTCGCTTTTGTTGTGCTCCGGCCTGCTCCCCGACACGGCTTAAAACTTACTGGGCCTAGTCTATTACAGAGGACCATGTCTTAGAGTTTGGGGTGATGGAGTTAGTAACACTAACTCCCCGATAATTATCTGGGTTTTAAATCCTGTCCCCTTTCTTATAGGGGTAAACATCTTTGCCCTGGTCCATGATAAAGGATACTGACCACTCATGAAAAACTCTGTTGAAATAGGGTAACAATAGTAAAAATCAGGTGTACAGGCAACAGCAAAAATATACAAGGCGATATTCCGTCCGGCCCGCAGGTTTGTCTGGCTTCATATTCATGACTTGATCACAAATTTCTGCTGGTGAAATGGGGCTATCTAACACTGGTATGCTGCCCTCTGTGCTTACTTAATCGTTGGGTGGGACATGTGGCGGGTTAAGTACTCTCTCAAAGTGTGCCTTAAAATGTTCATCTCTGGGTGACACCTCTTTTCCATACTTTGACACATCAACATTACCTCTCCAGTCTATGGCTCGACACACTCTAACTGTGTCTAACATCATCTTTATCCTGTAACAACCTCTCCCATTTACCTAAATGATCATTCCTGACTTCTGTATCCTGGACCTGGCTCATACTCCGAACAGCGCAACTGTAGAGCTCATTGGATATCATATTGGCTAAACCATCAAAATCCTCAGATGTCAACATCTATATTCACATCAACAACAATATTCTCTAAAAGCTCCCTGTCAATGTCAGAAAAGCGCACAGGCATCCTTGATAACCTGTGTCTAGCAGCGTTGCCGTGTGGTGCTGAGTGGTGTCCCAGCGCCGACGCCCTCTCGTACACCAGGGCAAGATTCAAACCTGTACTTTGTTGTAATTAATTTATTACGCCCACAGGCGTCAGGCAGACAAATACAGCAGCGAGCATAATTAATGGAAAAGAAAAAACATGCAAAAAACAGTACACTATGACCAAAGATCAAAAATGAAAACAGTCAATGGCTCCCGGCGGTGGGCACGTAGCTCCACCCAATCACTTTCCTCACAGTGGTGAAGGAAAACCGCATGGCAATCGGCCTTCAGTGAGGCAGGCGCACGCCAGGCCCCCGGCCCGCACGCAGCGCTGCTGCACGTACGAAAAGGCTGGCTGGTGAGAGATACGGGATCGAACCGCCACCCTCTCCTGGCTGACCAGGAACTCGTACGTCCCAAAGCAGTGCGGAGTAGGGGTTCCACCTTGAAAGTATAGTGCCGGCCAGTTATCTGCGGGCCCATTCTCGACCAGAGAGGGATGCGGGCTGCATTGGGGTCCCGCGTCATGGCGGGGGGCCAGAGCAGGCTGCAAACACCCCGCCAATGGCCGCCCATCTCCCAAAGGGGGCCGGGTCCTGCGGCAACACGGGGGCCTGGGCCCTCCACATCCATTACACCCACAGGGAACAACAGAGTGACAGGCCGGGGCGCTCTTCCTCCTCCTGCGGCGGGGCCGTCGGGGTCTCGGCGGCGTCTTCACTCCGTGGAGCGGGGGGCGGGTGCTGACCGAGGTGGAAGCAAAGGAGCCTCCTTCCACTGCAGCTGGCGAGGTAACGTGGACCAGGAATCTGCCGAGCCGGGGAGGGCGGGCGGCGGTCCAAGCGTGATGCCTAGCACCGCAGTTGGGGCACCGAGCCACGGGCCGCTCCCCACTCTCCCGTAGGCGGCGGACGCAGTCCCGTGAATCGTGCTCCCCACTGCACACACCACACAGCTGCTGCCGCCGCTGACACTGGCGCTGGTAGTGCCCAAACGCCTGGCAGCGGTACCAGCGGACGGGTTCCTGGATGAACCTGCGCACCGCGAAAGTCCCAAAGCAGCCAAGGTCCAGAGCGGCGGAGACGTGCCCCCGCAGTGTCAGCTGAACCTGCCGGGTCGGGAGGTACCGGTGAAGGCCCGCGTTGTATGAGCACCGCACCGCCGTCGCGACGAGTGGGTGCTCCAATACAGGGTCCAGGGGGAGGCCAGTGGGGTATCCAACGAGGACACCTCTCCTGCTGGGTTCCCTCCGTGCCAACACGATGCCCCGTGGTTGGCCATCAACTACTTCCTGGAGGGTGGCGGCGACGTCCCAAGTCGCCCCCCGGAGAAGGAACTCTACCGAGGCGGAGACATCCACCTTGAGGGCGAGCTGGAGCTCGCGTTCTAACCACCGAACAAGCTGATAGGGGCCGGGAAAGTCGTCATGCTTGACGATCCTCCATACTGGGATAGTCGCTCCGAAGCCGTGGCACCACTCTCATTTGGAGAGGGAGGTGTACCATCGCCGTCAGGAGTCGCGGCAAAGTATACATGTTGGTGCCGCGCGTCTGCCTCACTTAAGGGTGGCTTCCACTGATTATGGCCAAAAAATCGTCTTTTCTGAAAATATTCATGCTAGTGTATCTTATCATCCCGTGTGGTCTCCGTAAGTCTGCCACATATACGACTCATACAATGCCCTTTAAAATGTAAATCACGCGGCCTGTGCCATGCCCCCTTCCCACTCAGCGCTGCTTATTTGATTTATTTATTCATTATTTTCCTGTTTTTTTCCGATTTTTCCCGATTTTTTTGTGCTACGATACTGTACGATATGTTAGGTTGCCTCTGGCAGTGTTCGCACCACCCTGTTGCCGGCCCCGAGCCCTCAGTTATCTCGTATCGATCGAAAGAGTTGCACGCGCTGTCTGTACGGGGATAGACGCTCAGTGACACCTTCACGGGTGCGTGCGTGCGTGCGTGCGTGCGTGCGTGCGTGCGTGCGTGCGTGCGTGCGTGCGTGCGTGCGTGCGTGCGTGCGTGCGTGCGTGCGTGCGTGCGTGCGTGCGTGCGTGCGTGCGTGCGTGCGTGCGTGTGTGTTTCCTACCGTATCAGTAACTAAATACTCGTAAATAAATCAAAAACAATTATTGAAAAACCATTAACACACAAAAGTAACGCCACCTGACACTGGCTGTGAGTTAACCTGATCCTCAATACAGATATTCATTGTCTATTTGTTTCTAGGTATTTATTATTATTGTTGATTTTTAGTTAAGTGTTTAAAATAATTCCCAAACTAATAACAATAAACAAAAAAGTGACAAGTGAACATCTGGACTGACTAACCACACACACACACACACACCACACACCCCACCACACACACACACACACACACACACACACAACACACACCACACACACACACCACACACACACACACACACACAACACACACAACACACGCACAGACACAACATACAACACACTCCACAAACCACAACACACACCAACACACACCACACACAACACAAACAGCCCAAAAACGAGCATAAACAAGGAGGAAAAAGATACGAATCTAACTCTTTAAGCTTAAA
>JACEEZ010008955.1:10000-12500 GCA_016584305.1 Chionoecetes opilio
GATTTGGGAATGAATTGACGTGTGTTTAATGGCTAGAATTGATGGTGTGATGGCGAGGCTGCTTTTGTTGTTGTTGTTGTTGTTGTTGTTGTTGTTAGATGTGCCCTGCTCTCACCACTCACTTTTTTTCTCTTTCTTTATGAGAGAGAGAGCTATTTTATCTTATCTCTATCTCTCGTCTCTTTTTATTACATTTTGCTTCTACAACTTATCTTATTTATTCTATATATCCTATTCCTACTCATATTACTTCCTTCGCTTTGTCCGCTTTATGTTTCATCTCATATCAAAGTCTCCTATGAAATGTTCGCCTATTAATTTAAATATTCCCCGTAAATTTTTCTTGTTAATATTTCACTAACATTCACTCATTATTTTGTTGTTGTTTATTGTCATCCTCTTTTTTCACCATGCAAGCGATAGTGATGACAACCCGTACATCACCATCATCACCACCACCGAAATCATCACTAATGAATCCACTGCGTTCATCATCACCACTAAACATAATCACCATGATCAACTTATCACCGCCATCCTCATAATAATCATTACCACTACTATCATTATCATTCATCACAACCATTAGTAACACCATGCAATATATTTTCACCATCACCACCACTACCAACATAACCACCATCATCACCATCATCCACTTATCAACATCCTTATCAATATCAATACCAGTATACCACCATCATCACTACCTATCATCACCATCAACCACTATCATTATCATCGCCATCACCACCACGGCCTCTCATCACTCACTCCGTCCCCAAAGGCTCATTCACCACCAGAGTAATGAGTGTTCTGCCCCTCCTCCCCCCACCCTCCGTCGTGCATCCCCCCTCCACCCCTCACACTAAAGCTCCCTAATGTCCCGCCCGTCACTCCGATATCACCCGCTACTGACGGAGGAAGACCCGACGACCTATGAATGTGTGTCTTGTGATATTAATGTGCGTAGAGGTAGTAAAGAGAGAAGAAAGACAAACACACACAAAATAAAATGGTATATATAGACAGACAGATAGACAAACAGACACACGGACAGACAGATGGGCAGACAGACAGATAAATTATTGATAAACAGACAGAGACAGAAAGCAAGACAGACACACGGGAAGACATATGAATAAATAGATTGACAGACCGACAGATAAACAGTAAATTTAGTAAGTAAGTAAAACAAAGTTGACAGGCAGAAAGACAGACAAATGTTGTACACTGGCAGACGACGGTGAATAGATTGATAAACAGCAGATAAACGTAAAATTAAGTAAAAAAAAAAAAAAATCTTTAAGAGGAAAAAAAAAATAAAGGAGGAAAAAGGGAAAAAAAAAAGAAAAAAAAAAAAAAAAAAAAAAGATCCATAAAAGTAAANGAGGACACCTTCCTGTGGGTTCCCTCCGGCCAACACGATGCCCCTTTGTTGGCCTTTCAACTACTTCCTGGAGGGTGGCGGCGACGTCCCAAGTCGCCCCCCGGAGAAAGGAACTCTACCGAGGCGGAGACATCCACCTTGAGGGCGAGCTGGAGCTCGCGTTCTAACCACCGAAAAAAGCTGATAGGGGCCGGGAAAGTCGTCATGCTGACGATCCTCCATACTGGGATAGTCGCTCCGAAGCCGTGGCATCACTCTCTTTTGGAGAGGGAGGTGTACCATCGCCGTCAGGAGTTCGCGGAAAAGTATACATGTTGGTGCCGCGCGTCTGCCTCACCTTAAGGGTGGCTTTCCACTGATTATGGCCAAAAAATCGTCTTTTCTGAAAAATATTCATGCTAGTGTATCTATCATCCCGGTGTGGTCTCCGTAAGTCTGCCACATATACGACTCATACAATGCCCTTTAAAATGTAAATCACGCGGCCTGTGCCATGCCCCCCTTCCCACTCAGCGCTCCCTTGATTTGATTTATTTTCATTATTTTCCTGTTTTTTCCGATTTTCCCGATTTTTTTGTGCTACGATACCTGTACGATATGTTAGGTTGCCTCGGGGGCAGTGTTCGCACCACCCTGTTGCCGGCCCCGAGCCCTCAGTTATTCGTATCGATCGAAAGAGCTGCACCCCGCTGTCTGTACGGGGATAGACGCTCAGTGACACCTTTCACGGGTGTGCTGTGCGTGCGTGCGTGCGTGCGTGCGTGCGTGCGTGCGGCGTGCGTGGGGCTGCGTGCGTGCGTGCGTGCGTGCGTGCTGCTGCGTGCGTGCGTGCGGTGCGTGTGTTTTCCTACCGTATCAGAAACCTAAATACTCGTAAAAATAAATCAAAAAAATTATTGAAAAACCATTAACACACAAAAGTAACGCCACCTGACCATGGCTGTGAGTTAACCTGATCTCAATACAGATTATTCATTGTCTATTTGTTTCTAGGTATTTATTATTATTGTTGATTTTTAGTTAAGTGTTTAAAATAATTCCCAAACTAATAACAATAAACAAAAAAGTGACAAGTGAACATCTGGACTGACTAACACACACACACACACA
>JACEEZ010008955.1:22500-24954 GCA_016584305.1 Chionoecetes opilio
AAAACCGGGAAATGGAAGAAAAAAATTACGAAGGGGGAAAAATGTTTTTTAAAAATTTAACGGGGGGAAAAAGAGAAAAAGTGGAGGGGGGTGGAAAAATTTTGGCCGTTTATTTAGTGGATTTCGTCACTAAGAAGGGGTCTTTTTGGCCCTTCCCCCTCCCCCCCCCCAACCTCCTCTTCCCCCTCCCCCTCCTCCCCCCTCCTCCCTCCTCCTCCTCCTCCTCCTCCTCCTCCCCCTTTCCTTCCTTTCCTCCCTCCTCCTCCCCCCTTCCTCCCCTCCTCCCCCTCCTCTTTCCCCTTAAAGGGGGAATTTTTTTCTCGCAAACCATGCCTTTCGCCTTAAACCTTAGTACCACGTGTGGGAAATTTAGGTTTCCCAAAACAGTTTTTTGATCTGGGTTTAAATGGTTAAATGCCGTTTATGTTTTACAGCCGAAAAACCCACCCTCCGGGGGGGAATTTTTGGCAAAGCGCCTGCGGGGGGAAATTGGTGGGCCTTGGGCCCCACCAAACACAGGACTCTCCAGATCCCCCCCTTCCCAAAACTTTCCTGAAACAGGGATGTAGAAATGTTTTGTATTAACCCCAAAACCCATTCCCCAATAAACCCCAAACCCCAATTCACTAAACCCATTAAAAACATCCCCCCCCCACCCATTCACACCCTTTAAACCCATACCCCCCCCCCCCATTAACTAAACCTTTCCCCATCACCCCCACCCCAATTCACTCACCCATTACCCATCACCCCCCATCCCCCCCCAATTAACTAAACCCATACCCATCCCCCCCCCTACCTTTTTAAATTCCCCCATTACCCCCACCCACACCCCCAATTCACTCACCCATACCCACCCCCCCCCAATATACTCCCCCCCATCACCCCATCATCCCCCCCCTTTCCCTCACCCATCCCCCCCAAAACCCATGACCCACCCCCCCCCACCCATTAACTCCCCCATTACCCACCCAACCCTCCCAAAAGGGTTTCCCCCAAATTCCCCGAAAACCCACTTTTTTTCATAATTATTGCTAATAGGTGCAAAAAAAAAAAAAAAAAAAAATCGGATCATCTCATAAATGGGCTTAAAAACCTTTCCCTGGTAAAACCGGGTTAAAAAAAATGTGGTATATGAGGGGATTCCCCACGGGGGCGGAACCTATACCCAACACACACACACACAAAACAAACACAGCCAAAACCACACACAACACAACACCACTTTCTTTTTTATAAAAAGTTTAACGCAAAATCGTAAGTATCAAGATATGTATCAAGTTTTTATGCAAGAACCCCCGGCTCAGGAAACGTGACCCCCCTCTTTCGACCTGACCCCTCTTTCCTACACTCCCTTCCACCCCTGTTGACCTGACTACTTCCATTCCTCCCTGTGACCTGACCACACCCCTTCCTCCCCTGGGGCCCTGTTTTTCCCCCTTAACACCGATTTAGTGTTTGGGATCTCCCTCCCACGAAATTTCCTCCCTCTCCGGATCTCCTTCTCTTCCCCCCCTCTACACTTCCTCCTTTCATTTATTCCCTTTCCCCCAGGATTGTTTTCCCCCGGACTGGTGACGTTTTGGGAAATTTTAAAGAAAGTGAATGTCTCTTGATTTTTCTTCCTTCCTAATTTCCTACTTTGTTTATTAGGTAATTATGTAGTTACCTTGACCGGTTCCCGGGAACGGTTTTTATAAGGAATATATTAACTCGTGTCTTCGAAAGAACTTTAAAAAACTTTTTATTTTAAAACTATAGATTCGCCAAACCGGATATATATTCAATTCTTTATAAAGTCTTTATCCTCTTTTCATTTACTTTCCGTTTGGGCCCCCTCTCTCATTATATTTAGTATTGGAAATGATGATGTATTTTCCCCTGGCACTGCAAGCGTTACTCCTCGTCTGGCCGCTCTATCTTCCCTTCCTTCCTGTGGACGCCAATTTTTATTTGTCTTTTGGAAGAAATACATTTTTTCCCCAAGCTGGGTTAAGTATTTTGATCACTTCCAGAAAAAAAAGTCTAAGTAATATAGAGCAATTCCCGGATCTCGTTTTTTTAAAAACCCCCTTTTCATTTTCTTGTATCCTTCCCCCTTTCCCTTTTCGATAAGCACCTCATTTCGTTTTCTTTTTGTCCCCGAATCCCGAATACGCTGAGAATCTGCTGGGAAAGGGGAAGAAGACGAAAACTATCACCCCCCTTGAATTATTTTTTTTTAGATCACACCAAGAGCGATAAGACACAACCCCGACTGCCCCGGTTGATAAACACAAGCTGCAAAGGGCGCCATTACGAGCGGTACAGCGGATGCCAGGCTTGTAGTGATTTCAGCCAAGGTCCACAACTACCGAAAAAAACTGACGGGCTTCCCGACACTCGTACTCAGCGTGATAGAAAATAGATAGATAGGTAGTAAAAGATAGATAAAAAATGAAGATAGGAAGATAG